>BJCM01274560.1:0-43293 GCA_018326385.1 Flaveria bidentis | reverse complement strand
GGTGACTTCTCGGGCTCATCAAGGACGATGATTCCAAACAGGGGATGCTTGTGACACCCTACACATTCCCACATCAGTCGTGGATAGGAGAGTTTCCTGGTTCATAAGGAATGTCCTGCCTTTAACATCAACAATGCGTTTTGGGCGTATTGGCTGTGAATGAGAGGAGAACTCCATAGTTAAGCGTGCTCAGGTGGGCGCAATCTAGGGATGGGTGACCTCCCTGGGAAGTTTTCACCCGGGCAACCAAAAGCAAATCCATGAGCTCCTTGTGGGCAAAGCGAACAATATTATTGGCACAAGAGGCTAGGTGTTACAGAACTATCCACACCGAATTACCTGATCAGATACGTAATGCTCAACTTGAGGCTTTGAAAGACGAGAACCTGAAAGCAGAGTCCATGCGAGGCATGGAAAAGCAGTTAGAGATCAAATTTGATGGAGTTCGTTATTTCATGGAACGAATATGGGTTCCTTTGTATGGAAATCTACGAGAACTAGTGATGGATGAAGTTCATAAGTCTCGATATTCCATCCATCCGGGTTGAGATAAGATGTATCATGACTTGAAAGTTCTTTATCGGTGGCCGAACATGAAAGCTGATATCGCCACCTATGTAAGCAGATGTTTAACCTATTCTAAGGTTAAAATGGAGTATCAAAGGCCATCTGGCCTACTTCAACAGCCGGAAATTTCTGTATGGAGGTGGGAGCAATGCAGGGATGGTTGACCTCTCTGGGAAGTTTTCACCCAAGCAACCAAAAGCAAATCCGTGAGCTTCTTGTGGGCAAAGCGGACAATATTGTTGATGCGAGGGGCCGAGTATTACAGAATGGTATCAGAGCCACTCTTGTCTCGTTCAGGGTGTGGGACATACCTCACCAATGATGGTGACTTCTCAGGCTTATCGAGGACGATGAGTCCAAACAGGGGGTGATTGTGACACCCTACACATATCCCACATCGGCTATGGACATGAGAGATTTCTGGTTCATAAGGAATGACAGACCTCTAAAATCCACAACGCGTTTTGGGCGTATTGGCTGTGGATGAGGGGAGAACTCCACAGTTAAGCGTGCTCAGGTGGGAGCAATCCAGGGATGGGTGACCTCCCTGGGAAGTTTTCACCTGGGCAACCAAAAGCAAATCCGTGAGCTCCTCGTGGGCAAAACGGACAATATTGTTGATGCGAGGGGCCAGGTGTTACAAAATGGTATCAGAGTCACTCCTGTGCCGTTCGGGTTGTGGGACATACCTCACCAAGGATGGTGACTTCTCAGGCTCATCGAGGACGATAAGTCCAAACAGAGGGTGCTTGTGACACCCTACACATTCCCACATCAGCCGTGGACAGGAGAGATTCCTAGTTCATAAGGAATGTCCTGCCTTTAACATCAAGAACGCGTTTTGGGCGTATTGGCTGTGGATGAGAGAAGAACTCCACAGTTAAGCGTGCTCAGGTGGGAGCAGTCCAGAGATGGGTGACCTCCCTGGGAAGTTTTCACCCCGGGCAACCAAAAGCAAATCCGTGAGCTCCTTGTTGGCAAAGCGGACAATATTGTTGGCACGAGAGGCCAGGTGTTACATCAACCTAATAATACTATTAATACTTGTTCGTCGGTTCCACACCGGAATTAAATAGATGTGAATAAAGAACCACATAACAACTCATGCATTTACCAGATATATACTTACAAAACAGTAAA
The DNA here is from genome assembly GCA_018326385.1 of Flaveria bidentis. Lineage (NCBI taxonomy): Eukaryota > Viridiplantae > Streptophyta > Magnoliopsida > Asterales > Asteraceae > Flaveria > Flaveria bidentis. The sequence goes on along the minus strand of BJCM01274560.1, from coordinate 41,586 downwards.
CACAACGTCTCAAGTATAAATGAGTTCACAACATAAAAATGGTGAGCATACCCCCCTATTTTTATAAATAATTGAAATGAAAATGGAGCCGCAAAACTCACCTCGAAATATGATGAATTAAAGAGAACAAAAAGCTTCAGAGGATGAGAGTAACGCACGATCAAACACCTATAATAGTTATAATTAAGTCTTCAAACACGATCAATGAGAATAGATAGATTCGGTCGGTTTCGCTTTGGTTCGGGTCGATACGTGACACGTACCCAATATTTAATATCATTCGCACAACATATCACACTATATACTACTATCAATAATAACAGTCATAATATTAATATTAATAAAAATTGCTATAATAATAGTAATAATAATAATAATAATAATAATAATAATAATAATAATAATAAATTTTAGGTAATAATAATAACATTAATAATATATAAAAAACAAAAAAAAACACACATATCCACACAATTTACACGGTCACACACACATTGCATCACACACCTAAATACACACAAACACTCATATATATATATATACATATATATATATATGTGTGTGTGTATGTATGTATATATGTATATATATCTATGCAACACACCCATATATATATGTATGTGTAACACCTGATCAATATTTTTGTAAAAGTCAAAGAAAGAAAAATAAAGTGAAGAAAAAGAAAGAAAAGATATTTTACCCTAGTTGAGGGATAAAAAGTGTCAAAAGGACAAAAATGTTTGAAAGTGGGTGTAAAGTGGGCATGACAGCCCACTTTACTCTTACAACATCCAGATCTACGTTTTTAGAGAGAGAAAGTAGCAAGAGCAGTAGAGAACTCTCTGTTTAGAAGGAAGAACAAGCTGAAAATTCGAATTCAAGGTAAGAATTCATGGTTCTTAAGTGTTCTTAACTGGCCTTGCCTCCGTTGTATGCTTATGTGTGTTTGTATGTTCGGTTCGGTGTGTTTTAGTAGGTTTCTAGGTGGTTGAACTCAATTGCAAACGAGTTTGGAAGAAGCCATACTCAAGAGCTGCAAAGGTGAGTTCTAGAGGACCCCTCTTTTTACTTGTTTTAACTGATTTTGGTGATGGAAATGCATGAACTTATGTTTTTATAAACAGAGTTTTATACCCGTATGTTTGAATGTGTGTATGTTGCGGGTATGATGTGATGTTGGACTGTGTTCATGCTTGATGATGTTATGGTTATGTTCCTAAGGCTTAGAATGTAAGAATTAAGCTTAGAACATGAAAGATGAGATTTAGGGATTGAATCTGATGAATAGTGTGCCCTAGGCTGCTCATATGCCCAAACAGTAGTTTAAACACCTAAGTTTAGAAAACTGCTTAAGTGTGAAAAAATGCGGATGAGGAAATGCGGATGAGTAGGAAATGCGGATGAGAAAGTCAATGCGGATGAGAAAGTCAATGCGGATGAGAAAGTCAATGCGGATGAGAAAGTCTAAGTGTGAACAAATGCGGATGAGGAAATGCGGATGAGTAAGGTCAATGCGGATGAGAAATCTAAGTGTGAACAAATACGGATGAAGAAATACGGATGAGTAAAGTCAATGCGGATGAACAAATGCGGATGAGCATTGACAGATAAGTAAGAACAAATGCGGATGAGTAAGTCATACGACTGAAAAAATGCGGATGAGTAAGTCATGCGACTGAACAAATACGGATGAACAAAGAAATGCGGATGAACAGAAACAAATGCGGATGAACAGAAACAAATGCGGATGAAGTAAAAGAAATGCGGATGAACAAAAAGGGAAATGCAGATGAACACTTAGAAAATTTTCTGACTTTTTGGGAAAAAGTTGAAATGTAGGCTTTGACTTGGGAGGTTCCCGGGGCTATGTAAGGTGACTTTTTGAGGTCATAGATGTTATGATGGGCATTGTATGATGATGTTATGATGTATGATTGATGCTTATGCATGATGGTATGTATGATGTATATTATGTATTTATGATGCCCTGTATGATGATGTTGACTGTGTATGATGATGTTCCTTACATTGTATGTTTATTTTCCCATGACTTTACGTGGAATGTTAATGAATGAAATGAAAGTATTATGTAACGTAAAGTGGAAGATAATGAAAAGAGGAACATGATGAATGAATTAATGCATTAATGAATGAAAGAAAGTAATGTAAGTCTTGCAAGCCTTGTATGTGGGAACACGCTTAATGAAGGTTGTTAGTCCAACGGTGTGCGAGTTAGCTACCCAAGAAGGATGCACACCGGGGTCCGTCTTTATGACCGACCATTTGTATAGAACCTTTGTAGCTTACCCTAGATACTATGGCCAGGCTGCTGTGCGCCATGACGCAGGGTCTATGATAGACCTCGGCCCAGTATCCGCTTTATGCTTGACGGTGGGTATAGCACATGACAATGGTATGCCTGAATTTACCCATAGGTACTGTGGCCAGGCTGCTGTGAACCATGAGGGGGGGTCTATGATAGACCCCGACCCAGTACCCGCTTTATGCATGATGGTGGGGTAAAGTTCATGGTTTTGATGGAATGAAAAGAAGTAATGATGAACGTATGAATGAATGAATGGAAGTTAATGAATGAATGATGAAGATAATAATGATATTATCTATGTGTATGTATGATGTGTGATCACATGCAAAAGTAAAGAACGGTTTTAATGAAAATAAAGTATGTTTTATTATAAAACTAGAACTCACTCAGCAACGCTGACTTTTATGCATTTTTCTGGTTGGCAGGTAAAGTTGCCGAGGATGGCGCGTGGCAACTACTTGGCATTTTGGATGACATTCTTTTGTTAACGTTTTTGCATTGTAATGTGAAGAAATGAAAATGTGTAATAAATGATTGTATTAACTTGCAAAAGAAGTTATTATGAAATGAAAAGTTATTTTAATGTTCCGTTGTGATGTTTTATGAAAGTTAAATGTAATTATATGTTTAATGAGCAATGATTGGCAAGCTGTAAGCGTCCCGAGAACAGGGCCTTAAAAGTTGGTATCGGAGCCAAAGTTTAAGTAAAGTGAGTACAATTTTATAATAAACCTAAACTTAAACTGAGAATGGGACGGAAAGGGAAGGGATGCCAGTCTGAGTAGCTGCGTGCCATCAAGTATTTTTTTAATGATAACTGGTATTATGTGCGCATATGTGGTTTATGTGTTGTATGTAGATTTAGATACTGATGTAGTCAGGATATGTAATGCTTGGGGTATGAAGGGTAAAGTAAGTGGCTAATCACAACTGGCCACTGTAATTAGGGACTTACTATACTTGACATAAACTGAGCTGTTCCCTTGAATGACCAGGTTGGTGTTTGAATCTTTCAGTGTGTGTTAGAGGATGGCCGGTGGTAGATCATCAAAAGCTTCACGTGGTGGAGGTCGTGGTGCTGAACCACGGGTTACGAGAGGAAGGCCTAGAGCCGAAAAGGTGGTTCATGAAGAACCAGGGACCCCTCATCCGGAGGGCGGTGATGAGAGTGCTAACTTAAGGGCCTTAGTGAAGGAGGCTGTTGTCGAAGAGGTGCATCAGTTCATGCAGACACTCTTACCGTCTGTGGTGACGGAAGTTATCAAGGTTGTGAGGGAATGAGAAAGGAAGGAAAGAAGTAGACCTACAGGCGAAAGAAGACAGTCCGAGACTGAGACGGTTCTATCTGATGATGAAGAAAAGGAGGAAGAAGAAGAGCCCACGCTGGAGGCGGAACGAGGCTATAACTACAGGGCATTTCAAAGGTGTAAGCCCCCTGCTTTTGATGGTAACGGCATTGCTGCTGCTGCTCACCGGTGGGTGAGAGAAATGGAAGTTGTTCTGAACATCAGTGAGTGTCGAGAAGATCAAAAAGTGAAGTTTGCTGCCCACTCTTTTGTGGACTCAGCTTTATGCTAGTGGGACAATATTGTCCAAGCTGAGGGTAGTCGGGCTATCGGAAGGATGAGGTGGTCTGAGCTGAAAAAGTTGGTGGTTGAGGAGTTCTGTCCTCACCGGGAAATGGATAAGGTGAAAGGGAATTCCTGTAGCTGGAGGCGGGAACCATGACACATCAATAATACACCACCAAATTTAACGAAATGGCAGGGCTGGTGCTGGATCAGGTGATGCCTCTGTCGCGAAAGATCATGAGATACATTCAGGGCTTGCCAGCGGATATTCGCGGGCACATGATCGCCGGCCGGCCGAGCACGTTTTGGTCGGCGGTGGATTTGGCAGGGAGGTTGTATGATGAGAGAACTGTGGTGGTGATCGAAGTTAGAAAGAAAGGTGGTAGTGATCAAAATTGGAATGGAAAAAGGTTTGGTTGGGGTGGTGCCCGACGAGTAACAAGAAGGCACGGGTAGATGACCGCCGTGTTGTCACATCTAGTGCGGGGTCGAAGAAGTGTGACAAATATGGAAATGAGCATATTGGAGAATGTAGGCTGGGATCAAACTTGTGCTTCAAGTGTAGGAGGATGGGACATATAGCAAGGGACTGTCGTGCGGGTAGATGTTTTAATTGTGGCGCGGAAGGCCACATGAGTAAAGACTGTAAGAAGCCGAGGGCTGAGGGTTCTGGGGTGAAGAAGACTGGAGGTGAAGGACCGAGGGTGAGCGCTAGAGCGTTTACGATGACGCAGGAGGAGGCTAGGACGGACCCTGATGTTGTATCAGGTACGTTTCTAGTAAACAAAACTTTAGCCTCTGTGTTATTCGATTCTGGTGCTAGTAAAAGTTTCATTTCTGTTGCTTTCTGTGCTAAATTTCCTGTTAGTAGTAAGAATATAGATGCGCCCTTTGATGTAGAAACTGCCATAGGTAAGTCTACCAAGATTTCTTAGATGATAGAAGGATGTGATATGGAACTAGAAGCTCATAAGTTTCCGGTTAGACCATTCATGATGATCTTAGGTGGTTTCGATGTGGTTCTTGGGATGGATCGGTTAGCAGACTACAAGGCGAACATTGTGTGTCGCAAGAAGATGATTCGTTTAATAGCGCCTGACGGGAGTATGGTGACGGTTTATGGGGATCGGGTCACAACGATACCGAAAGTAATCTCAATGGCGGTGGCGGGAAAGTGCATGAGGCATGGATGTAGCTCTTACTTGGCCTATGTGAAGGATGTAGAAACACCAACACCACAACTGTCTGATGTATCGGTTGTGTTTGACTTTCCAAACGTGTTCCCAGAAGACTTACCAGGAGTGCCACCTGACCGAGAGATCTAGTTTTTGATTGATTTGATACCAGGTGCACAACCTGTTGCCAAGGCACCGTATCAGTTGGCTCCGACTGAGATGAAAGAGTTGATGGAGCAGTTGCAAGAGCTACTTGATAAGGGTTTTATTAGACCGAGTATCTCTCCTTGGGGTGCTCTGGTCTTATTCGTGAAGAAGAAAGACGGTAGTATGAGGATGTGTATTGACTACCGTGAGCTGAATAAGTTGATGATAATGAACTGTAGAATTGATGATTTGTTTGATCAACTTCAAGGTGCTAGTTGGTTCTCAAGGATAGATCTTCGATCGGGCTACTATCAGCTAAAGGTGAAAGAGCAGGATGTCCCTAAAACAGCTTTTCGCACGTGTTATGGTCACTACGAGTTCCTTGTTATGTCATTTGGTTTGACCAATGCGCCAACTGCTTTTATGGATCTGATGAATCGAGTGTGTCGACCGATGTTGGATAACTTAGTAATTGTTTTTATCGATGATATCCTGATTTATTCCAAGAGTAAAGAGGAGCATGTCAGTCACATTCGAGAAGTGATGGAGACGTTGAGAAGGGAGAAGTTGTATACTAAATTCTCTAATTGCGCATTCTGGTTGCACGAGGTTCAATTCTTGGGTCATGTGGTGAATCCTGACGGGATTATGGTGGACCCGGAAAATGTGGAGGCAGTGATGCAATGGAAGTCTCCAAAGACGCCATCCGAGATTCGTAGTTTCTTGGGTTTGGCGGGCTACTACAGAAGATTCATTCAAGACATCTAAGATCGCTTCTCCACTAACCAAGTTAACCCGAAAAGATGTAAAGTTTGTATGGGGTCAAGCTCAAGAGAAGGTGTTCGAGGAATTAAAGGCGAGGTTGACTCAAGCTCCTGTTCTGTCATTACCCGATGGAAGTGAAGATCTGGTGGTTTATTCTGATGCTTCCCACTTGGGGTTGGGGTGTGTTAATGCAGAGAGGAAAGGTTATAGTTTATGCATCCCGACAGTTGAAGGTTCATGAGGTTAATTATCCTACTCATGATTTAGAGCTAGCAGTCGTTGTCTTTGCATTAAAGATTTGGAGGCACTACCTTTACGAGATGAAGTGCATCATATTCACCGACCACAAGAACCTGAAGTACTTCTTTGAGTAGAAATATTTGAACATGAGGCAGAGGAGATGGTTGGAGCTTATAAAAGAATATGGTTGCGAGATCCACTACCATCCGGGCAAAGCCAACATGGTGGCGGATGCCCTTAGCCGATAAGAGAGACCCGAGCCGATTCGGGTGAAAGCTTACCTGTTGATCATGACCTTTGATACGATGAAGCAAGTCAAAGAGTTTCAAGATGAGGCATTGAAAGAAGATCATCTTAACTCTGAAAAAATGAGAAGTCTGATTGCGGAATTGGGAGAAAACGCACTTGGTGTTAAGACCTGATTCAGGCGGATGTGGATTCCTCGTTATGGGGATCTACGTATGAAGATTATGGATGAAGCTCATAAGACTCGATACTATTTCCATCACGGTGCTACGAAGATGTACCAAGACATGAAGAAAGACTATTGGTGGTCGGGTATGAAGCATGATGTGGTGGAGTATGTGAGTAAGTGCCTTACTTGGAAAGTGAAGGCGGAGCATCAGAATCCATATGGAAAGATGAAACTTTTGGATATACTGGAGTGGAAGTGTGAGCACATCACCACGGACTTTATTACGAAGCTACCACATACCGTGCAAGGACATGATGGCATATGGGTGATATTTGATCGTTTGACGAAGAGCGCTCACTTTCTACCGATTCGCGAGACATATTCATCTGAGAGGTTGGCTAATCTTTTCATTAAGGAGATTGTAACTCGTCATGGTGTGCCGGTGTCTATTGTGTCTGATCATGACACCCGGTTTACATCAAAATTTTAGAAGACATTCCACGATGCGATGGGGATGAGGTTACATATTAGTACAGCTTATTATCCCCAAACGGATGGTTAGTCGGAGAGGACGATTCTAATGCTGGAAGATATGCTTCTATCATGCGTCATTGATTTTGGAGGAAGTAGGGATGTCCGCTTACCGTTAGCTGAGTTCTTATATAACAACAGTTATCATGCCAGCATTAGTATCCTTATGAGATGCTATTCGGTAGGAGATGCTGACCACCCGTGTGTTGGGATGATATTGGTAAAAAAAAGTTAGGAAGCATCAAGGTGATTGAGGCTACGACTGAGAAGCTTGAAAAGATCAAAGCCTTCATGAAGGCAGCCAAAGATAGACAGAAGTCGTATGCTGATAAATGACGTAGACCGATTGAGTTCCAGGTGGGTGACAAGGTTATGTTGAAAGTCTCACCCTGGAAGGGTATCAATCGGTTGAGAAAGCGGGGCAAGTTGAGCCCAAGATACATAGGGCCTTTCCGAATCATTGCTAGAGTAGGGGAGGTGGCCTATAGATTGGAGTTACCACATGAGTTAAGTGGAATTCACCCGACAGTCCATGTATCTCATCTGAGAAAGTGTCTAGCAGACGAGGATATGATTGTTTCACTGGAGGATATCAAGGTAGATGAACGACTCAATTATGTGAAGCAACCAGTGGTGATCATTGATCGTAAAGAGAAGAGGTTAAGGAATAAAGTGGTTCCTCTGGTGCGTGTATAGTGGAAGCATAGAAAGGGATCTGAGTCTACATGGGAGACTGAAGAAGAGATTAGACAACATTACCACAATTGTTTGAGGAATAACAGGTTTCAGGGACGAGACCTATATAAGGGGGGTGGACTTGTAACACCTAGTTATTTTTATAAAGTCAAAGAAAGAAAGAATAAAGTGAAGAATAAGAAAGAAAAGATATTTTACCCAAGTTAAGGGATTAAAAGTGTCAAAAAGGACAAAAGGTTTGAAAAAATGGGTGTAAAAGGTGATGGCCGCCAATCACTCTCTCTACACCCACAAAATTCAGATCTTGTTACAGGAAGAAAGAAAAGGAGCTGAAATCTTGGATTTTAAAGAACAAGAGCTGAAAAGTTCGAATTCAAATGGGTTTTCTAGGTGAGATCTTGTAGCAATCGGGCTTAGAAGAAAATCTTACCCAAAAAGGCTGCTACGGTGAGTTCTAGAACCCATCTTTTACATTTTTTAACTGATTTTGGGGCTGGATGTGCATGATTGAACTTTTTATAAAACTAGGGTTTCATACCTCTATATATGAATGTGTGTATGTTGCGGGTATGGTGTGATTTTGGACTATGTTCATGTTTGAAGATGTTATGGTTGTATTTCTAAGGCTTAAAATGCATGATTTAAGCTTAGAACATGATAGATGGTGTTTGTGGACCGAATTATGATGATAAGTGTGCCCTAGGCTGCTCATGCGCCCAAACAGTAGTTCATATGCCAAAGGTAAGAAAAACTGCTTAAGTGTTGACAAATGCGGATGAGCATTGAAAAATGTTGATGAGAAAGTCAATGTGGATGAGAAAGTCAATGCGCATGAGTAAGTTCATACGACTAAATAAATGCGGATGAACAAAGTTAATGCGGATGAGTATGTTCATGCGACTGAACAAATACGGATGAACAAAGTTAATGCTGATGAACAAATGTGGATGACTAAGTTCATGCGACTGAACAAATGCAGATGAACAAAGTTAATGCGGATGAACAAAGTTAATGTGGATGAACAAATGCGGATGAGCATTGACAAATGCAGATGAGAAAGTTAATTCGGATGAGAATGTCAACAAGGATGAATAAGTTCATACGACTGAACAAATGCGGATGAACAAAGTTAATATGGATGAACAAATGCAGAGTAGTAAATTCATGCAACTAAACAAATGCGGATGAACAAAGTTAATGTGGATGAACAAATGAGGATGAGCATTGACAAATGTGGATGAGAAACTCAATGCGGATAACAAAGTCAATGCGGATGAGTAAGTTCATACGACTGAACAAATACGGATGAACAAACAAAATGAGGATGAAAAAAAGTTAATGTACATAAACAAATGTGGATGAGAAAGTTCATGCGACTGAACAAATGCGGAGGAACAAAATTAATGCGGATGAACAAATGCGGATGAGTAAGCTCATGCGACTGAAAAAATACGGATGAACAAAGTTAATGCAGATGAACAAATGCGGATGAGTAAGTTCATGTGATTGAACAAATGCGGATGAACAAAGTTAATGTGGATGAACACAGTTAATGCGGATGAACAAATGTGGATTAGTAAGTTCATGCGACTGAACAAATGCGGATGAACAAAGTTAATATGGATGAACAAAGTTAATGTGGATGAACAAATGCGGATGAGTAAGTCAATGCAATTGAACAAATGTGAATGAAAAAATTTAATGCGGATGAACAAAAGGAAATGTGGATGAACAATTAGAATATTTTCTGACATTTTGGGGGAAAAGTGAAATGTAGGCTTTTAGTTGGGAGGATCTGGGGGGTTCATGTAAGCTGATTTTTGAGGTCATAGATGATGTGATGGGCATTCTATGATGATGTTAGATGTATGATTGATGTGGAAAGGATTAGTAAGTTCATGCGACTGAACAAATGCGGATGAACAAAGTTAATGTGGATGAACAAAGTTAATGTGGATGAACAACCTCTACTACTCATCCTCAAACCCAAAACACTTCCTAGAACCCATACACCATTGCCTACCTAACAACCACTAAAACCAGTCCCTCAGCCTTTTAAACATCTTTCCTTAGAGAAGTTTAAGGATATCAAGATAAAGCTCAACAACTGTACAACTTTGTGCGACATAACCTGTGAGGAGGTGTTTGTCAAATTGACTTATGTTGATGGTTTCTCATGTTCCCTCACAAAGAGGTTAATTCCTGAATCTGCCCAGAGGAACACTGGACCAAGCTACTAAACTCATTGACCTCAACTCTGATTCCCTAAATGATGAAGAGAAGAGCTGAGAAGAAGTCTAGTCACTCAACTAGATTCCAAGAAAGGGGATAGAGTGCCAATTAATCCCCTTGTGTCAAGAAAGAAGATCATCCAGTGGAGGTTCGAAGACTTTTCTCACAACTTTGTTGTTAAGAGAGAGAATGGAGAGATAAACAGGCTTAATGCCTCATCTATGCCACACTTAAGTAGATTTTATATTATTGAGTTAGTAGAGAAGCCATTCTCCAACCCCTTTAACTCTGATAGAGCTGCTCACATCAGGAATCATCTAAGTAGCCTTCATCTGGCTGAGCTAACTCTAAGGACCAAGATTGAAGAGGAGCTGAAACTGAGAGAGAAGGAGGAAAGGAAAGGATCAGCAACCAAAGGTAAAGCCTTTTATCAAATGGTTGAAGGTCCCAACCTTGAACCCATAGTTTGGAAGTATGACTATAACTCTCGTCAATTAAACTCTCTTCAGGGTGCACAACAAAGTTTGGAAGTATCAAATGGTTGCATGTCATTTAGAATGACAAACTGGATCTCCTGTCCACTAATGACTTGTACAAACTTCTCAACACAACTTCAGGGGTGCTGAAGGTCTTGAGAGGCAGGAATAAGTAAGATTTTGGTAGTATCAGCCTAGGGGAGTTTGTTGGATTTAGAAAGACTGGTCCAACCAAAACCAAACACTCAAAGAATTTTGGTGCTACTAATAAAGGACTTCCGAAGCTATGTGTGGAACTTCTGAAGGCAAATGGAGTTTTTCCAAAGACAAAGTTCAAGAACAACTTTTGAAGGAAAACTCCAACTTTCGAAGATAAAGCCTTCTCTTCCAAAGTTCAAGACTTAGGAATGACTTCCGAAGTAGAAGTCCCCAAGCCTCGGAAGAAGTAAACCTCTTCTGAAGTATAATTGGCCTTGGAATAACTTGTTCTTCCAAAGCCAATTAACTTTTGGAAGACACTGCTATGAACCTATGAACATAAGTATGATCCTTCTAACACTTCGCTGCAAACCTGTGATTAGTGCATGGTGTTTTCTTAAAAGCCCATGTAGTTAACTATACTTTATTCCATTGTTCATATTTATCAGTTAGTATAGTTATCAACTTTAGTTGGTGATGAAAGGTAAGTTATAGACATGTCATGACTACCAAATCTTAGATAAGACATTATCTAAGATACCTTAACTTTAGCTTTGTAGTATTTTATTTTGTTATAGGTTTCTAGCTCGTATCAAAGTATATCCGACTGTAGGTGATAGTATATATATATTTTCTCTTTGTAACTCTTGTAACATGCTTTTAAGATTTTATTAATACTTTAAGTTGATAATTAATATATACAAGTACGTTGAAAACTATTTCCTTTTGTTCTCTGTTACTTACTATATTATTAACAACTTTGTTGGATCTAGGAACTATATGTCTAGATCATTTTGTATAGGCTTAGAACTTTAATCAATATTTGTAATGAACAATTGTAATTCATTATTATGATGTATGCATTATTTATAGGTTTACCCATATGTGTATTGATCTGTGTATGATTGTAGGTACAAACATAATACTTGGTCAATTTCTGAAATTGACTAAGTGTAAGAAATATATACGGATGAACATTTTGTTCTTCCGTAGATATATTTCTTACAAATCCAATCATCCGAATATCTTGTGCGGATGAACAACCAGCTCTGAAGTTGAAGTGAAGATCCTTTTGGAAGAATAAGATAGCTTCGGAAGAACAAAGTACCTTCGGAAGAACAAGATTCCCGTGGAAGAACAAACATCTACGAAAGACTATATTCCTGTGGAGTCCAAACACTTGTATTTAATAACACAAGTGTTACAAGTCAACAAGACAGTTGGGCGAATCCCAAGAGATCTGATGTTTCTTTAACTGAAACACACGTTCCTATAAATATGGATCCTAGGTTTTACATCATGGCGACGGCTATGGCGGACAGAGACACACGAACACAAACAACCAATCCTCAATACGGCAAACCAAACATAACATCATATCACACAAACACAAACCCTAGCAGTCATCACATCAACATCAATACATTCAAAGCCACTATTATTCATTCATTGTTTATTCATCTGTAATCATCAATATGTTTTAATGAAATACATTTGAATTAAATCTTTTTGTTTGATTATTAATTGTGTTCTTCTGACTGCGTTCGTCTCAATCATTATTGTTGATATTTAATTATTAAAAAACAATTAAACAAGGTTAATGTTGATTCCGCTAACATTAACTTGATTTCATATTAACATTGATAATTTTGATTGCGATCCTTGGATTCACAAACTCTTAGAAGAGATTCTGCTTCGTCTAGAACCGTGTGTGATTAAGTGAGTTTGAGAGAAAAACAAAGTGTTAGTGACAAACATCGATCCTGCAATAAATGAACATCAATCTATTTTAAAGAATCTAGGTTCAGCGAGATGCGGAAACACACAACCGAAACCCTAGACATGACCATCAGTCAATCACCACATGACGACTATCATTAAGGAGAAAACAGAAACACCGAAATCCTATAAACAACCATTGCACAAACCACTGTGTCATCTACTTCTTGTTGCAGCTCTCTCATCACCTACAGAACATTGCAGTACTTCTCTCTCTCTCTCTCTTTCTTTTGATGCCACAAAACATATTTAGGGCCATGCGTCAAGCAAAAAAACATAGTTTCTTTCCACAGCAGAAGAGCAAGATGAAAGGTCCTAATTTTCAAACTTGCTATTCATTTGTTAATCTGTAGTTTTAGAGCAATGTAATGCGAGTATCATAGTCCTTTCTTAATATTTTTTCGAGGGAAAAGCATAACTTTATGTTGTTAGAATTTCATGCATTATGAATAAGACAAAGTATGAGATTGCTTTTAGTTATTTACCCGTGTTATGAGAATTTATAACCATTAATTTTGTTTGGAATCGTCGAAGCCAAAACTAAGAGTGTCAATGTGGGGTCGTGTATTACTTTATCTATTTAAGTGTTTATACTATTCGATGGAGCATAAAAATGTTGGGCTTTATGAGTTATGAGATCAATTTTGGTTGTGGAATTATTTAATTTTCGTCACTGTAGTTTTCTAATATTTAATTTGTGTCAAATCTACGTGCTTTTTAAATTTATGTTGATGTGTTTAAGTACCACTTTTCTAGTTGTGATGATCTACTAGGAGTGTTTAAAAAAATCTAAATACAAGAATCCAAGACGAAAACTTGAATCCGAAATATTTGAAAATTCGGATATTTGAATTTCAGATATCCAAAATTTTCGATTTAGATTAAGATATTGATATTGAAAATTTTTCGAAATTCGGATTTCCGATTATCCAAAACATAAAAACATTTTTTGTAATTTTTTTAAATGTTAAAAGCTTTTTATTTTAGGTTGGGACTTTTTATTGTATATTAGATATTAGGATTATTTTCATTATGTGTTGGTTTCTCAAATTAGTTTTATAAAAGCATATATTTAATTATTGAAAAAGTAAAATGTGAAGTTTAGATATACCAAATTTTGGATACGAATACGAATAGTAATTTCTTACTATCCGAAAATAGTTTTGTTTACCCATATAGGATGCATGATACGTGATTTGGCTATGAGCTGTGAAAGGTTTATGAGTAGGTGAATTTATGAGTTGTTGGATGCCGAAGACCTCAACATTTATGTTAACTAGTTTTTTACCGGCCCCAAGTTGTGCCGATATTGAACGCGATGTGATAAATTTAGAATAACAATTGACCCGTTTTTTTTCGGACTAAATTCACGTTGAACCGTAAAGTAACTCAAATATATATCGCTAAACAAAAATGTATTATACTTGACCCACCTTCTTTCTAAACAAAATTATGTCGCACATAGATTACAATCGTCCTGACCTATGCCCAAACTAAATTTACGTTGAAATAAATAATAACTTGAATACCGTCAAATGAAAACGTTTTATATTTAACTCAACTTGTAGATAAGCGTAGAAATGTAGATCATCACAAAACGTATATAAAAATAAGGATGAGAGTTGTTTATATATGACCTGACTCGCACCAACACATACCTAAAAATAACAACGTAAGAAATTAGTTTTTCAAGAATAATTGTATTAGAGTAAATCTAAAACTTAAAAAACTTAAGGGAGTAAAAGTGGTGTGTCAAAGTTACCGATTAGATTTGAAATCTATAAAAAGAATAATAAAATTATTATTAATATATATTTAGTGAACAAATATTAACATTATTTGTTTATTGTTTTAACTATTCGATCGAAGATGAATTAATATAAGAACAAGTTTTTTACCCGCCGCGTTACGAGGCAGCATTGTACGCGGCCGGATAAAGTATAAACTACAAATGACTCGACGTGTTCTTAACTAAATGTACATCGAAACGTAGAACAAATCGAGTTTATATCGTTGAATGAAAACGTATTATATTTTATCCAACTCTTTTTAAGCCAATTATGTAAAAACGTGAACTAGCCCAAACGTACATAAAATACACGTGAAGGCGCCGTATGCGACATTGTAAAATATATTATAATCCTTCCTAATTCTTTCCTAAGTTAAATTTATGTCGAAACCTATTTAATAATATTGAATGAAACATTTATATTTGATCTAAGTTATTCCGAACTAAATTTATATCAAAACGCATTTCTACCATGACTAAAAGAACTATATTTCTGTAAGGCCCCGTTCTCAGGACGCTTACAGCCGGTCGATCATCGCACATAAAACATATATTTACATTTATCTGGAGTAAACACTGCAGCGGAAACATTCAAAAATGACATTTCATTTCATTATAAAAGCTTTTACAAAATAATACATTGTTATCCAGATACAAAATACATTTTGCATTACTTCACAAAAACATTATAAAAATGGATGACATCCAAAAGAGCTGAGTAGCCGCCCCGTGCCATCCTCAGCAATCATTACCTGCAAACTGGAAACACGTAAAAGTCAGCCTTGTTGAGTGAGTTCTAGTTTTATAATAAAACAAACTTTTCTTTTGTTAAAACCGTTCTTTACTTTCATGCTATGATACATCATACGTACATAGAGATAATATCATTATTATCTTCATCGCTCATTCGTTCATACATTCACTCTTCCATTCGTACATTCATTACTTTCGATGACTTGTACATTACACCGAACATTGTACACGAAACGGGTAACTAAGCGTAAAGTCTTTCATAGACCTCGAACATTGGGCACGGAGCTGACTCCAGTACCTAGGGCAAGTACATTCATCAATTATCTTTTCTCTTTTATTTTGGAATAATGCCATATGTTATACCCTAATCATTGTGCACAAAGAGGGTAACTGGGCCTGAGGTCTTTCATAGACCTCGAACATTGTGCACGAAGCTGACTCCAACACCTAGGACAAGCGGCAAGGATCCCATATATATGGTCAATCACAAATATTGGACCTCAGTGTGCATCCTTCGGGGTAGCTAACCCGCACACCGTTGAGCTAACACCTTTATTGGTTGTGCACCTCCATACATTTGCTTGCAAGCCTTTCATACATTCATTCGTTCATTAATGCCTGCATTCATTCATCATGTTCCATTTTTCATTATCTTCCGCTTTACGTTACATTATAATTTCATTTCATTCATTAATGTTCAAAGTAAAGTCACGGGAAAGATAAATATACATAATAAGGAACATCATCATACAGAATCATCATCATACAGGGCATCATCATACATACATAGCATACATCATGCATAAACATGCAACATCATCATCATGCCCAACACAACCACTAAGGCCTCACCAGTCATCTTACATGAACTAATGAGAACTTCCGCGTCAAAACTTACATCTCCACTTTCCCCCAAAAGTTAGTAATTAAACTACGCTTTTCCTCGTGTACACCAGCCCTATTTGGTCGTATGGGCACCCTTCAGTCGCTTGGCCTCCAGGCGACTGAACATCATGCGAATGGACCAATTCCGATGAACACCTATGCGGGTGAACACCCAATCGTGCGAATGGACCTCATGCGGATGAACACCTATGGGGATGAACACCCATGCGAATAGAACAAATATGAATGAACACCTTGTGCGAATGAAACTAATGCGGATGAGTACTTATGCAAATGGGCCCTCAGTCGCATGATTCCCCATTCGATTGGCCCCCAATCGTACGAATGAATCCTCAATCGTGCGAATGAAACCTCAATAGTGCAAATGAACCTTCAATCATGCGAATGAACCTAAATCACACCTCATTCGGCCGTATGGCCTCCATTCGGTCGCCTAGCCATAACTGATGCAGAATGCAGTTCATCCCGAACCCAATCTGTCATTTTCGACCTCCAAGCTCATCCAAACCCATTCTAAACCCAAATCAACGATCCTACACCTTAGGAATGCATACCACAACACCATTGAAGCACACACAAGCCCAGAAACAAACTCCAAACGCATCACACGCAAACACATATAATGGGTCAAATACACACACATACAAAAATGGGTTTTCAGATGTGTTCCAGCCCCAAAATCGACCAAAAACGTTTAAAAGAGAGGTCCTAGAACTCACACAAACACTACCGAGAAGTAGAGCTTTGTTTAGACCCACTGCATGATGATTTTGCATGCTTGAATCCTCTCGAACCAACCTTTCTCTTCTTTTCTCTCTTCCTTTCTTTTTTTAGCTGAAATTTTGGGTCTGGGAGAGGGTAAGGGCTGCCCTCTCCCTTCAAATACCTCCACTCACCCAACTTTTTCTCGTTGACGAGTTTGGTCCTTCGACTTTGGACTTTATTTCTTTTTCTCCTTTCGTCGGTTTCAAAAATAAATATTCGAGTGTTACAAGTCCAACCCCTTAAATAGGTTTCGTCCCCGAAACCTGTTATTCCTCAAACAAATGTGGTTAATGTTGCCTCATCTCTTCTTAAGTCTCCAACATAAACCCGGATCCTTTCCTGTGCTTCCACTATACACGCACAAGATGAACCACTTTATTTCTCAGCCTCTTCTCTTTTTTATCGATGATTGCCACTGGTTGCTCCAAATAATTGAGTTGTTCGTCTACTTTTATATCCTCTAGTGGAACAATCATATCTTCATCTACCAAGCACTTCCTTAGATGAGATACATGGAATGTCGGGTGAATTCCACTTAACTCATCCGGTAACTCCAGTCTATAGGCCACCTCTCCTACTCGAGCGATGATTCAGAAAATGGCCTATATACCTTGGGCTCAACTTGCCCTGCTTTTAGAAATGAATGATACCCTTCTAAGGTGAGACCTTCAACATAACCCGGTCACCCACCTGGAACTCAATCGGTCTGCGTCGTTTATCAGCATACGACTTCTGTCTATCTTTAGCTGCCTTCATGAAGGCTTTGATCCTTTCAAGCTTCTCAGTCGTAGCCTCGATCACCTCGACGCTCCCTAATTCCTTTTGACCAATATCACCCCAACAGACGGGTGTTCTACATCTCCTACCGTATAGCATATCATAAGGGGGCATACCAATGTTGGCATGATAACTATTGTTATATGAGAACTCAGCTAACGGTAGGTGGTCATCCTAATTTCCCCCAAAATCGATAAAACATGCCCGAAGCATGTCCTCCAATGCCTGAATGGTCCTTTCTGACTTACCGTTAGTCTAGGGATGATAATTCGTGCTAATGTGTAACCTAGTCCCTATAGCGTCCTGGAATTTCTTCCAGAATTTGGATGTAAACCGGGTGTCACGATCAGACACAATAGACACCGGTATACCGTGACGAGTTACAATCTCCTTGATGAACAGATCAGCCAACCTCTCAGATGAATATGTCTCGCGGATCAGTAGGAAGTGAGCACTCTTCGTCAAGCGGTCAACAATCACCCATGTAGCATCACACCCTTTTGGAGTACGCGGCAGCTTTGTAATGAAATCGATGGTGATGTGCTCCCACTTCCATTCTGATATATCTAATGGTTGGATATTCCCATATGACTTCTCATGCTCGGCCTTCACCTGTAGACAAGTAAGGCATTTACTCACATACTCCACCATGTCGCGCTTCATACCCGGCCACCAACAATCTTTCTTCATGTCTTGATACATCTTTGTGGCACCAAGATGAATGGAGTATCGAGTCTTGTGAGCTTCATCCATGATCTTCATACGTAGATCCCCAAATCGAGGAATCCACATCATTCCAAATAGAGTTCTAACACCAAGTGTGTTTTCACCCAATTCTGCGACCAGACCTCTCATTCTCTCAGAGTTAAGATGATCTTCTTTCAATGCCTCATCTTGGAACTCCTTGACTTGCTTCATCACATCCGAGGTAATGATCAGCTAATATGCTTTCACCCGAATCGGCTCGGGTCTCTCTTTTCGGCTAAGGGCCTCCGCCACCACCTTGGCTTTGCCCGTATGGTAGTGGATCTCACAATCATAATCCTTTATAAGCTCCAACCATCATATCTGCCTCATGTTTAGATCTTTCTGCTCAAAGAAGTATTTCAAGCTCTTATGGTTAGTGAAAATAGTGCACTTCATCCCATAAAGATAGTGCCTCAAAATCTTTAGTGCAAAGACCACGACTGCTAGCTCCAAGTCATGAGTAGGATAATTGACCTCATGAACCTTCAACTATCGGGATGCATAGGCTATAACCTTCCCTCTCTGTATTAACACACACCCCAACCCCGAGTAAGAATCATCAAAATAAACCACCAAATCTTCACTTCTATCGGGTAATGATAGATTAGGTGCTTGAGTCAATCTCGACTTCAATTCTTCGAACGCCTTCTCTTGAGCTTGACCCTATACAAACTTCACATCCTTCCAGGTCAATTTAGTCAGCGAAGAAGCGATCTTAGAGAAGTTTTGGATAAATCTTCTGTAGTAGCCCGTCAAACCCAAGAAACTACGAATCTCGGATGACGTCTTAGGAGACTTCCATTGCATCACTGCTTCCACCTTTGCCGGGTCCACGATAATCCCGTTAGGATTCACCACATGACTCGAGAACTGAAATTCGCACAACCAAAATGCACACTTGGAGAACTTGGCGTACAACTTCTCCTTTCTCAATGTCTCCAGAACCTCCCGAATGTGACGAGCGTGCTCAATCTCGCTCTTCAAATAAATCAGGATATCATCAATAAACACAATCACTGATTTATGTAACATCGGCTCACACACTCGATTCATCAGATCCATAAAAGCAGCCAGTGCGTTGGTCAAACCAAAAGACATGACAAGAAACTCGTAGTGACCATAACGTGTGTGAAAAGTTATTTTAGGGACATCCTGCTCTTTCACCTTCAGCTAATGGTAGCCCGATCGAAGCTCTATCCTTGAAAACCAACTAGCACCTTGAAGCTTATCGAACAAATCATCTATTCTCGGTAAGGGGTATCGGTTCTTCACCGTCAACTTGTTCAGCTCATAGTAGTCAATGCACATCCTCATACTACTGTCTTTCTTCTTCACAAATAGGATCGAAGCACCCCAAAGAGAGATACTCTGTCTAATAAACCCCATATTAAGCAGTTCTTACAACTGTTCCATCAACTCTTTCTTCTCCATCGGAGCCAACCGATACGGTGCCCTGGCAACAAGTTAGGCACCTGGTATCAGATCAATCTGGAACTCGATCTCTCGGTCAGGTGGCACTCCTGGAAAGTCTTCTGGGAAAACATCCGGAAAGTCACAAACAACCGAAACATCAAATAGTTGTGGTGTTGGCGTATCCATATCCTTTACATAAGCCAAGTAGGCACTACATCCATGCCTCATGCACTTTCCCGCCACCGCCATTAAGATTAGTTTCAGGATCGTCGTGATCCGATCCCAATAAATCGTTACCAAACTCACGTCAGGCGCTGTCAAACAAATCATCTTCTTGCGACAAACAATATTCGCTTCGAAGTCCACTAACCAATCCATACCAAGAACTAAATCAAAACCACCTAAGGTCATCACGAACGGTCTAACAGGAAACTTATGACCTTCTAGTTCCACATCACAGTCTTCTATCATCTCAGAAATCCGGGTAGACTTACCTATGGCGGTTTCTACATCAAAGGGCGCATCAACACGTCTACTACTAACAAGCAGCTTAGCAAAGAAAGCAGTAGAAATAAAACTTTTACTTGCACCCGAATCAAATAACACAGAAGCTAAAGTTTGGTTCACTAGAAATGTATCGGACACATCATCAGGGTCCATCCTAGCTTCCTCCTGTGTCATAGTGAATGCCCTGGCGCTCGCCCTTGGTCCTTCACTCCCCGTCTTCTTCACCCAGAACCTTCAGCCCACGGCTTCTTATAGTCTTTACTCATATGACCACCTTCCCCACAGTTGAAACACCTTGCACCTCTGCAATCTCTAGCCATATGACCAGGCATCCCACACTTAAAATAGACATTCAACCCCCATCTACACTCGCCACTATGCTCCTTATTTGCCAAACTTCTTGGGTCCCGTACCTGGTGTGACTACACGGCAATCGTACACCCGTGCCTTCTTGTTACCCGTCGAGGCATCACCCCGACCAAACCTCTTACAATTCCAGTTTTTATCACCACCACCCTTCTTGCTACCTTCAGCCACCACCACTACAACCCTTTCATCATACAATCTCCCTACCAAGTCAACCGCCGACCTAAACGTGCTCGACCGTGCGATGATCATGTGCCTGCGAATATCCGCTGGCAACCCCTGAATGTACCTCTTAATCTTCTGTGACAGAGGTGTCACCTAATCCGGCAAAAAACATGCCATCTCGTTGAATTTGGTGGTGTACTGTTGGTGCGTCATCATTCTCGCCTCCAACTGCAGAAATTCTCTCTCAACTTTATCCATTTATCTATGAGGACAGAACTCCTCAATCACCAACTTCTTCAGCTCGGACCATCTCATCCTCCCAATAGCCTGACTAGCCTCAGCTTGGACAATATTGTCCCACCAGCATAGAGCTGAGTCACCAAAAGAATCGGTAGCAAACTTTACTTTTTGATCCTCCCAGCACTCGCTGATATTTAAAACAACTTCCATTTCCCTCACCCATCAGTGAGCAGCAGCAGCAGTGCTGTTACCATCAAAAGTAGGGGGCTTGCATTGTCACCTCCTGTACGGGCTCTTCTTCCTCCTCCTCTTCTTCATCATCAAAGAGAACCGTTTCAGGCTCCGGTTGCTCCCGTCCTCCCGAGGACCTATTCCTATCTTTCCTTTCCTCTTCCCATACAGTCTTGATAACTTCGGTCACTACAGACGGTAAGATTGTCTGCATGACTTGATGCACCTCTTCAACCACCGCCTCTTTCACCGAGGCCCTCAGGTTTGCACTCTCACCGACACCCTCCGGATGAGGGGTCTCGGGTTCTTCATGAACCACCTTTTCGACTCTGGGTCTTCCCCTCTTGGGTCGTGGTTCAACACCACGACCTCCACCACGTGAAGCTTTCGATGATCTACCACCAGCCATTCACACGCACATTGAAAGATTCAAACACCAACACGATCATTCAAGGGAACAACTCAATTTATGTCAAGTATAGTAAGTCCCTATTTACAGTGGCCATTTGTGATTAGCCACTTATTTTACTCTTCATATCCTAAGCATTACCTGTCCAGACTATATCGGTATTTAAATCGACAAACAACACATAACAACATACCATGCGCACAAAATACCGGTTAACATTATGAAAATACCCGATGGCACGCAGCTACTCAGACTAGCATCCCTTCCCTTTGTGTCCCATTCTCGGTTTAAGTTAAGGTTTATTTTGAAAATTTACCCATTTCACTTAAACTTTAGCTCTGATACCAACTTGTAAGGCCCCGTTCCCGGGACGCTTACAACTGGTCGATCATCACACATAAAACAGAAATTTACATTGATCTAGAGTAAACACTACAGCGGAAACATTCAAAAATGACATTTCATTTCATTATAAAAGCTTTTGCAAAATAATACATTGTTATTCAGTTACAAAATACATGTTGTATTACATCACAAAAGCATTATAAAAATAGATGTCATCCAATACAGCTGTAAGGCCCATTTCACGGGACACTTACAACTAGTCGATCATCACACATAAAACAGAAATTTACATTGATCTAGAGTAAACACTACAGCGGAAACATTCAAAAATGACATTTCATTTCATTATAAAAGCTTTTGCAAAATAATACATTGTTATTCAGTTACAAAATACATGTTGCATTACATCACAAAAGCATTATAAAAATAGATGTCATCCAATACAGCTGAGTAGTTGCCCCGTGCCATCCTCAGCAATCATTACCTGCCATATGAAAACACATAAAAGTTAGCATTGCTGGGTGAGTTCTAGTTTTATAATAAAATATACTTTTCTTTTGTTAAAACTGTTCTTTAATTTCATGCGATCATACATCATACGTACCCATAGATAATATCATTATTATCTTCATCGTTCAATCGTTCATACATTCACTCTTCCATTCGTACGTTCATTACTTTCGATGGCATGTACATTACCCCGAACATTATGCACGAAACGGGTAACTGAGCCTGAGGTCTTTCATAGACCTCGAACATTGGGCACGGAGCTGTCTCCAACACCTAGGGCAAGAACATTCATCACTTATATTTTCTCTTTCATTTTGGACCAATGCCATATGCTATACCTCGATCATTGTGCACGAAGTGGGTAACTGAACCTGAGGTCTTTCATAGACCTCGAACATTATGCACAAAGCTGACTCCAACACCTAGGGCAAGCGGCAAGGATCGCATACATATGGTCAATCACAAAGATTGGAACCTAGTGTGCATCCTTCGGGGTAGCTAACCAACACACCATTGAGCTAACACCTTTATTGGGTGTGCACCTCCATACATTTGCTTGCAAGCCTTTCTTACATTCATTCGTTCATTAATGCATGCGGTTCCACTTTTCATTATCTTCTGCTTTACGTTACATAATACTTTCATTTCATTCATTAACGTTCAACGTAAAGTCGCGGGAAAGATAAACATACATAATAAGAAACATCATACACAGTCATCATCATACAGGGCATCATCATACATACATAGCATACATGATGCAAAACATCCAACATCATTATCATTCCCAACACAACCACTAAGGCCTCAGCAGTCATCTTACATGAATTTACGGGAACTTCCGCGTCAAAAATTACATCTCCACTTTCCCTCAAAAGTTAGTAAGTAAACTACGATTTTCCTTGGGTACACCAACCCTATTTGGGCGTATGGTCACCCTTCAGTCGCATGGCCTCCAGGTGACTGAACATCATGCGAATAGACCAATACGGATGAACACCTATGCGGGTGAACACCCAATCGTGCGATTGGACCTCATGTAGATGAATACCTATGCAGATGAACACCTATGCAAATGGAACTAATGCGAATGAACACCTTGTGCGGATGAAACTAATGCGGATGAGCACCTATACGAATGGGCCCTCAGTCGCATGACTCCCTATGCGACTGGCCCCCAATCGTACGAATGAATCCTCAATTGTGAGATTGAACCCTCAATTGTGCAAATGAACCCTCAATCATGCAAATGAACCTCAATCATACCTCATTCGGCCGTATGGCCTCCATTCGGTCACCTAGCCCTAGCTGATGCAGAATGCAGTTCATCCCGAACCCAATCTACCATTTTCGACCTCCAAGCTCATCCAAACCCATTCAAGCACACACAAGCCTAGAAAAAAACTCCAAACGCATCACACGCAAACACATACAAATGAGTCAAACACACATAAAAAACAGGTTTTCACATGTGTTCCAGCCTCAAAATCCACCAAAAATGTGTAAAAGAGGGGTCCTAGAACTCACACAAACAATACCGAGAAGTAGAGCTTTGTTTAGACCCGCTACACGACGATTGTGCACGCTTGAATTCTCTCAAACCAAACTTTCTCTTCTTTTCTCTCTTCCTTTCTTTCTTTTGCTGAAATTTTGGGTGTGGGGAGAGGGTAAGGGCTGCCCTCTCCCTTCAAATACCTCACTCACCCAACTCTCTCGTTGGCGAGTTTGGTCCTTCAACTTTGGACTTTATTTCTTTTTCTCCTTTCGTCGGTTTAAAAAATAAATAACCGGGTGTTACAATTTCACTCAACTCATTTCAAAATGAATTTCACCGAAACATATTTATATAGTTGAATAAAACATAATATATTTAAACTGTTATGTTTTTCTAAACAACAAACAAATTTTTACAAAAAAGAAAACAAAAGTAATCGATCCTAAGAAACTTTCGCTCTAACTCACTATCATAGATCCAATCTTCCCTTCGACTCTGAATCACTTATGAACTAAATTTACATTGAAACATATTTATACAATTAAATAAAACATATTATATTTGACTCAACTCATTTACAAACTAAATATACATCAAAACATATTTATACCATTGACCGAAACAAATTCTATTTGACTAGGTTTATTTCTAAACTAAATTTACATTGAAACGTATATTCCGGGTGAATAAAACGTATTATGTTTAACGCGGTGCCATTTTCCCGACAATAAACAAATTATTACAAACAACTACAAACAAAAGTAATTAATTTAATAACAACTAATATTTTCACTGTTCAACTCTATCTGCATTAATATAGATGTAACTAGTTTTAATACCTACCGTGTGTTGCAGCGCCATCGTACTTGATGTTATAAAGTAGAGACTAAAAACTGATCCGACTTGTTTCCATACTAAATTTACGTCAAAACGTAAAGTTATCCCGAACTAATGTCGACTCTTAAACTAAGTTAAAACATAAATGTAGGATCGGTATGTCACTAACACTTTGTTTTCTCTCAAACTCACCTGAACTACACTCGGATGAAGGCAGAGTCTCTAAGAGTTGATAACAAATATTAAGTAATAATCAAACACAAGAGGTAATTTTTAAGATACTTGCATATATTGCTTCTCAACTCAAATGCTACAAGACTCTTATAAGCATGATGTTATGAGTTACAATGAGAAATTATATATAATACTACCTACAGCCGGATATACTTTGATATCAGTTGGGATCCTATAACTAAAGTAAATACTATAATGTTATAGTTTAAGGTATCTCATATAAAGTCTTATCTGAGATATGGTAGTCAGGACATGTCCCTGACTTACCTTTTGTCACCAACTAAAGTTGGTAACTTGTACTATTATAAAAGATGAACAGTAGAATAAAGTATGGTCAACTACATGGCTCTTTAAGAAAACGCCATGCAGTATCAGAGGTCTGCAGCAGAGTATCAGAGACCATACTTATGTCCACTGGTTCATAGCAGTGTCTTCCGAAGGTTAAATGGCTTCGGAAGAGCAAGTACTTTTGAAACCACTTACACTTCGGAAGAGGCTACTTCTTCCGAGGCTTGAGGACTTCTTCTTTCTTCATACTTCGGAAGCAGTCTTCTGATTTATTCTTCTTATACTAGATCTTCGGAAGTAAATTCTTTGACTTCGGAAGTTCCACGGTTGGCTTCGGAAGCCTTTGTAAGTAGCACCAAAATTTTTCTAAGTGATTTGGTTTTGGTTGCACTAGCCTTCTTCTTGATCCAACAAACTCCCCCTAGGCTGATGCTACTAAAACCTCACTTGTTTCTGCTCCTCAAAACCTTCAGCACCAAGGAGAGTAAATACTTATCAGTTTCCTTGTTCTTCCCTGATGTGGTGCTGAGAAGTTTGTACAAATCTTTAGTTGATAGGAACTCCAGTCTGTCACCCTGAATGATATGTACCCTTTGTTGTGGCCCTCTGAAAAGAGTTAGTTGACGGGAGCTATAATCATATTCATATCTAACTATAGGAATCTTGTCCTATTTCTTTGTATCAAGCAAAGTCACCAGCTTCCTTCTTAGTCTCTTCTCTTCATCATTCAATGAGTCTTAGTTGAGGCCTAAAAGTCTTGCAGCATGGTCAAGTGTTCCTCTAGGCAGATCAAGAAATTGATCTCTTGTGATGGAACGTCAAGATCCATCAACATAGGTTAGGTTGACAGAGTCTTCCTCACAGGAGATATCGCTCAAAGTTGTGCAGTTGGTGAGCTTTGTCTTGATTGCCTTGAACTCGTTGAGGGAGAGATGTTTGGAAGGCTGAGGGGATGGTTTGGAAGATTGTTGGGTAGGATGTGGTGTAGTGGTTCTAGTAAGTGTTTTAGGTTGAAGGATGGGTAGTTTGGGTGGTTGAGGATAGGAAGTGGATGAGGGTAAAGGTGTGGGTTTACGAGTGGAAAGTTCAGTCTTGATGGTGAATGGAGAGGGAATTAGTTCAGGTTAGGGTTGAGTGGTTGGTGTGAAGTTCATCCCATGTACCATTCTGTACATCCCTCTTTTTTGCCCAAATGAATGTTAGCCTTGATTGCATTGACAAACATGGGACCCACCTGCCTTCCAGAGAAGTCGTGAGCTAGGAGATAGTCTTTCATCCAGGCTTTCTCACCTATCTTCATAGTTGCAGTGACCCTTGCTTCTTCTTCTTCCTTCTTCTTCTTTTCCTTCAACTTTTCTCTTGCACCTCTTTTTCTCTCTTTCTCCATTTGATCCTGCTCGTTGTTGAAGAGCCAAAGGATCGTTTCATCGTTATGTGGAGACAGTTCTTGAAGAGAGAAACCTCTCGAGGTTAGGAAGTATATCCTTTCCCTCCTGAGCTGCATGTCAGCTTCCTTTTGTTCCTCTTCTTTTTCTTCCTCTAAGGCCAACCTTGCTACTTCCTTCTGCAGCCTGGTTGCCTTTTCAAGTTCCACCAACTCCTCTAATTGTTGTAGAAGTGTTTCTTTATTGGCAGCTCCAAGCTTGATGAGATTGTCAATGATCTCCTCTCTCCTTTTGTTGTTGACTGTCTCCTAGTTGGATGCAACTGCTTTTGTACTGGCAGCTAACAACTTCTCAGTTGGAAGCCTTCCTTTTCTCTTTAGCTTTTCAATCTTCTCCTCTTCCTGAAGCTCTTTTGCATTCATTTTCTTCTTTTCTTTGTTATCCTTTGAAGAGCTTGACTTTGGTGGTTCTTGGAGACTGGATTCTGATTGTGAGAGAGGCAGAGAGGGTGTCTGAACAAGAGGTTGATCCAAAAAGTTCTTATTATTCACCTCAAATGCTAGTTCTAGAATTGCATCTGTGATGATTAGATCCTCAGACAAAGAGAACAGTCCTTCCGCAACTTCTATTTAAGCTTCAGAAGATATAGGTTGTTCTTCCGAGGCTTTAACTTCAGCTTCGGAAGTTTGAGGAGGTGCAGATTCTGTCCCAATTGTTTCAGTAGCTGGGCCATCAGTCCTTATTTCCCTTTCGAATTGAATCTCAGATTCCATTTGGACCTTAGGTTGACCAACTTCTTCCATAGTGTAGGAAGGGGCACTTAGCCTCTGAAGCTCTTCTCCCCCAAAGTACATCATGGCTGCATCAGGGCTTTGTTGATCAAGAGAGGATCTCAAGAGAAACTTGGAAAATAGTCTGTAGAGATCTCTGAGCATCCTTGGGTCGATTTGAAGTACAACTTGGGATGGCTTAGACAAAGTTCTAAAGGGAGCCCAAAGTTTTGAAGTTGAAGTTTGGCTATGTGGTTCCTCAGATGTTTGTCTCAGAACACTCTCCCCTTTTTTTGGTAGTATCATCTTGAGAGCTAGATGAGCTGGAGGAAGAGGTCAAGGAGACCTGAACAGGTACATGCCTAACAAATCTCTCAATCTATTTCTCAGCTAGTTAAGCCTTAAGATTGTCAATCTCAAGTTGCTGAGTGGCAAACCTTTCTCCTAAAGTCCTAACCTTGGATTCAAGGTTTGATACTTTTGATAGTAGCTCTTTTATGAGGAGTTGCATGCTTCCCTCATCTTCTTTTGAAGAATCATGGGGAGATAAGGTAACATACCTAGTATGTTCAGCCTCACCACCAGATGTGGTTTCTAGGCACCTTGGTTTCCCCTGCTTAATGATGTCTCATCAAAGTCATCAAGAGATATGTTTGCCATAGATTCAGTCTTAGAGATGTTACCACTGTCCATAAGGTCCATTAAGGCACCTTCTGTAATAGGCGCTGAATCTGCATGAGTCCCCTCCACATCAATGGGACTCACCTCAGTAATGGGTTCTTGATGGGGGCTAGAGATAAGAGGTCTCTCTAGGCTTTGTTGATCTTGGAGAGGGTGTTGTAGATCAACTTCCATTACCATGGGGGGACGTTATCTCTTCATCAGTTTTGAAGAGAAGGTCAGTGAAGGGTAAGGAGGTTAAGCCTACTGACCTGGGACCTTGGTCATTGTCAATAGGCATTGAGCCTCTGGTGGGGTTGTCCCTTGTTGGCTGCTCAGAAGAGTATAAATACTCATCCTGAGGGTTGTTGGCTTGGGTTTCGGGCTCATGGGTTTGAGACTGAAGAGACTCAAAACCCAAATTAAGGTCAAATGAGAAGGATGGTGAGACCTCAGACTGAGTGGGAGCCCACTGTTCCACTCTAGTCTTTTTGGATTGAACATGAGGAGCTTGTTCAATCAGAGTAGATTGAACAAGGGTTCGTTTGGGGCGTCTTTGGTATGTGATGGTGATAGGATGAGAAGGTAAAATTGGCATTATGGGGGCAGTTGCTAGTGTGGGTTCATCACCTGTTGGGTGAAAAGGGATGTCACCAGGAGTTATTTCCTCAGTCATACTTGGAAGTGGAGAAGTGTATCTTCCAGTGAAGTTGGTGGACACCTTCTTCAGAGTTTTGAAGATGGTAGGCCTCATGTGAGGGACAGGTAGTGTGGCTGCACAGACAATACGACTCTAGTCTAGCTCATAATTGATGTTGTGCTAAAGAAATCTAGGATACATAAAGAATGTTTCCCTTTGGAGATTTCTAATAAGATTGCTCAGCACAAATCTTGAGTAGTTGAAGCGGAGGCCTCTCACCAATCCATGAACTAAGAATCCTAGTTGATACAGAATTTGGTCCCATCTCCCAAATTTGTTTGACAGACAGTGAAGGACGACATACATGAGGAACTTCTAGTTGTAGGAGAAGTTGAATTTGTAGACAGTCGCACTGCTCACATCTCCACCATATCCCATGAGTATGTAGGTATTGTCTAAATCTATTTTTGGTAACTCTGTGGGTGCACCCATATCATGAAGCTCGAGATGCTCCCTGATAAATTGTTTAGTGATGACCAACTCTTGGCCAAAAATGCGGGATCGTATCACACGAACCCCATTTGGAGTTTCATCCTGACCATTATCCCAAAATTCAGTCATTTGATTGGAGTAAACAGCGGGATTAACAGTCAGAGTAGTGTAATAGGTTGATTGGGTTAGAAAGGAGATTATTTCAGAGAAGTCATCATCTCTTGAAGAATCAAGAAGTGCGTCCTGGTTGTGCTAAGGGTTGAGTGCCATTTGAGAAAGGTGAACGTGGATGAATTTGAGCTTGGGTAAAGTTAGAGTGAAGGAAACTTTTAGGGCAGAAAAATTAAGGTAAGAAAATGAAAGTGAATAGTCGGGATTATTTAAATGAGGGTGAAATGGCGGTAATGGGGGTTAGGATAAGGTGATGTGATGTTTTAGTGGATGAAATGATAGTGGCAGTAAGGTTTAATTCAATTAATAATCCGACATCATTAACAAAATCTTTGCTTTTTACAGTGTGGGCCCAAGAGATTTTCGTTACACAGTAAAATCTCTCTTCCGAATATAAAACATTCTCGAAGGTAATTTGTCTTCCGAAGGCAATTCTAAATTCCGAATCTAAAGCTTAGCTTCCGAAGGTAAAGATTGCTTTCTGAATGGAGAGGTTTTGTAAGCTCCAGAAGTAGATCTGATATGAAATCCATCGCTTCTTCCAAGACTAAAAACTTTTCCGAGAAGAAAATTATCCTTGGAGAAATTTTGCTTCGGAAGATATGAGAATATCTTCCAAGGGTTAATTTCTCTTCGGAAGAAATTTATACTTAGAAAATTACAGAGAGATCTTATGTAACAGGTCTTAGATTGTATTGACATAAGACATTACACATTAAAAGGTTTTCAAAAGAGGTAATCTAATCAATGTTTATCATCCCAACAACTGTTATGAGATACTTAAATCTTTATTCATCAAAAGGTTTAGTGAACAAATCAGTGTATTATTCATTTGAATCAACTTTGATTAGCTTAATCAGATTTTTCTCATGAATATCTATAATGAAATGATACCTGATATTAATATGCTTTGTCTTGGAGTTCTTCACCGGATTTTCAGTGATGGAGATAGCACTATTGTTGTCAATATGGATAGGAGTGTCATAAAGTTGAATCCATAGTCTAACATCTGATTTTGAATCCACAGCAGCTGAGCACAGCAACTTGCAGTAGCAATGTATTTAGCTTCAGCATTTGATGTAGAGACATAGGATTGCTTCTTGCATTGCCATGAGATGATCCTTCCACAAAGAAATTGACATCATCCTGATGTTGATTTCTTGTCAATGTTGCAGCCACCATAGTCATTGTCAAAGTATCCATAGAGATTAAAATCATTGTTCCTATGATACAAGAGACCTAGTTTAGGTGCTCGTTTGAGGTATCTGAGGATTCTCTTGGAAGAAGCTAGGTGAGACGCCTTTGGAGCATCCTGATATCTTGCACAGATTCAAGTGGCAAACATGTTAACAGGTCTACTACTTGTGAGATACATCAGAGAACCAATAATGGCCCTACACTTATGTTAATCGGTATCCTCCCCCTCAAGGTCAGGACAAAGATTATGGTTTCTGGGTATGGGTGTCTTGGCTGGCTTACAATCCTTCATCTCAAATCTCTCTAAGATGTCATTGACATACGTGGATTGATTGATGAAGAACCCTTCCTTCAATTGCTTCACCTAAATTCCAAGGAAAAAGTCCATTTTTCCCATGGAACTCATCTCAAACTTTTTCTTCATAATGCTTTCAAAGTCCTTACACATTTGGTCATTTGAAGAATCAAATATGATGTTATCAACATAGAGTTGAACAAGAAAAATGTTCCTTCCAGACTTCCTAATAAAGAGATTCTTGTCAATGGTACCTCTAGTGTAGCCATTCTTCAAAAGAAACTGAGACAGAGTCTCATACCATAACCTAGGTGCTTGGTGCAACCCATATAGAGCTTTATCCATTTTGCACACATAGTTGGGGTGTTATGGGTCTTCAAATCCTGGAGGTTGGCACACGTAGACTTCCCTATCTATATTCCCATATAGAAATGCACACTTGACATCAAGCTGGTAGACAGTAAAATTCTTGGATGCAGCATAAGCAAGGAAGATCTTAACTACCTCAAGTCTTGCAACAGGTGCAAAGACATCAGTATAATTGATTTCTTCCTCTTGGGTGTATCCTTGAACCACTAGTCTTGCTTTGTTCTTGATAATCAAGCCTCAATCATCTCTCTTTTTTCTGAAAACCCATTTAGTGCCTATAGGTACTTGACAAGATGGTAGTGGACAAAGGTTCCAAACCTTCTATCTTTTGAATTGAAGCATCTCCTCTTGCATCAGTTCAACCCAGCTACTATCTTTCAAGGCATCTTCCACCTTCTTGGATTCCATCTAGGATAAGAAGCATGAATACAAGTATACATTCTCATGATGAGTCTGTCCTCTTATTCTCGCACCTTCAGAGACATCCCCTATGATGTTCTCAGCTGGATGAGTGTTGTAAATCCTTAAACGAGGAATCATTTCCAGTTGCAAAGATAGATCCAGATATGACATATTTTGCTTAGGAGCTGGAACACTTTGTCCCGCTATTGTTTCAAGTTCATTTAATTAGGACTGATTGAATGAAAGAGAAATATAATCAATTGTTGGCTGTGAACCAGCATTAACAGTTTCCTGTTCCTTCAAGATGCTACTTCTATTAGCTTGGTGTTATGTAGGATCACCTAATGAGTTTTGAGGATCAACACGTAATTCACTAGTAGAAGCTTCACTATTCCTTGATATAGTTATACTATCAGATCTATAAATAGTGGAAGCTTGATTTGTTGCAGCTCTTTGAGAATTTGGAAGAGGTATAGGTATCTCAAACAGTTGATCAGCATCAGTAGCAGCATGAGCATCATTTTGAGCGCCTGTTCCAACTGAAACATTCTCACGAGAAGGTTTAGAATAGTTTGGAAACAATTCTAAATCAAAAATATGATAAGGTCCATTCCCCCTAACACAAGGAGTATGCTCATTAACAACTATATTAGATGACTCCTCAAATTGTTGATTCTTGATATTGTATACTCTATAAGCTTTAGAACTAGAAGGGTATCCAACAAAGATAGCATCATCCGACTTTTCAACAAATTTTACCAAATTGTCCTTTGTGTTAAGTATGGTACACCTGCTGCCAAAGGACCTTAGAAAACCAATGAACGATGGCCTCTTGTTCCATAGGTCATAAGGGGTTTTTCCATATGGCTTAACTACAAGAACTCTTTTCTGCACATAGCATGCAGTGTTGACTGCCTCTACCTAGAATGTTAGAGGTAGTTTTGAATCAGCTAACATAGTTCTCAATAAGTGTCATGTTCCTTCTCTCAGCAACACCATTTTGTTGAGGAGTTCTGGGAGCACTATATTGTCTTGTGATCCCTTTTGAGTTACAAAATGAGTCATGAACGAAGTTCTTAAACTCAGTCTCTTGATCACTTCTAATAATCTTAACCTTATGATCAATTTGATTTTCTATTTTAAGAATAAAAGATTTAAATGTTTCAGCAGTTTCATCTTAGTTCTTAAAAAGAATACCCATGTAAATCTTGTAAAGTCATCAACTATCACAAGGCAGTATGATTTCCTTCCAATGCTCATTATACTTGTGGGACCAAAAAGATCCATGTGTAATAAGTGTAATGGAGTAGTGATGGAGTTAACAATTTTGGATTTGTGAGATGCCCTGTGTTGCTTCCCTTTCAGGCATGCAACATAGTTATCTTTGTAGAAAAATTCCTTTTTAGGAAAACCATGTATGATGTTATTTTTAGTCAATTTATTCGTTGTCTTAAAATTTACATGACACATACGTTTATGCCATAGTGTTGACTCATCATTATCAGCTTTGGAAAGAAAGCATGATACTTCACCCATTGGGGAAGCATTATTCATATCAAGCTTGTACATATCCCCTTTCCTGGGAGATCTAAGAAGCACCAATTCCAGAGGAATTGTCATCCCTTGTTTAAGGATAACACACTCATGTTTTGTGAAAAGAATTTCGTGCTTTTCATCACAAAGCTGAGAAACACATAACAGATTGTGTTCAAGCTGTTTGACAAAGTGAACTTTGTCAACCTCTAACTTCCTGTTGGATATACTCCCTCTGCCAGAAATATATCCTCCGGTCTCACCTCCAAATTGGACAGGACCTCCATCATAGTGTTGAAAGTGTTGAAGGAGAGATATGTTCCCTATCATATGCCTGGAGAATCCACTATCCACAATACAGGCATTGTTATTCTTGTCATATGGATGTCCTTGAACACAAGATGAAATCATTAGTTTTGATTGGAGACCCAAGCCTTGTTGGTCTTTGGTTCTTCTAATGATAGTGACATAATTGAACCAAAAGTTAAGCATGGGGGTTCAATGGATGTTTTTGAAGAAGAGGTTTTGGTTGCATCATTTTTCTTGATCTTCCAGTCCATCCTTTGGTTGATCATAGAAGATGTGCTTGTTGAAGCATTAGTAGCATGACATTCTTCCGAAGCTTCTTTCTTTTCGGAAGAAGCCTTCACCACCTTTTCTTCCGAAGGAGTCTTCTTCTGGGATGGTTTCAAGGGAACTTCTTGTTCTTCCGAACTTTAACAACTTTTGCTTCCGAGGCCATTTTCCCTTCGGAAGAAAATTTTCTTCCGAAAGTATCGTTGCTTCGGAAACCAGCTTTCCCTTTTTCATCACATGAACCGTTTGATAAGGTCCAAATGTAAAACCTTCCCTGACTCCTTCTTTTCTAACATTATTTGCATAATGTGTGCTAGCAGGATTGTATTAATAATCCTTAGCCATGTGGTTTTGCAGACCACACATTATGCATGCAATGTTAGTCTTTTGGGAATGTGAGGATTGTTGTTTCTTGTGCTTTTTCTCTTCGTCGGCAACTTTTACATTTAACTTTTGATCCTTTGGTAGGATAGGAGTGTTGGCACTACACTCCTTTCCTGAATCAGAAGTACCTACCACATGGAATCCAGCTGAGATAAAGACACCTTTTTGTTTTGGGTCAATCATCAGCTTAGACTCAGCCCCTTTCTTAGCAGTTCTTCTGGAAGCTTTAGCTCTGCTTCTTCTGTCTTTGGAGGTTAGGGTTTGATTTTCACTAGGAGATGGGTAGATTCCTTCCCTGTGGTGGCCATTATTATTGCATCATTCTTCAACTCATGTGTAGATGGGTTAGCAGTTGGGACCTCTTGCTCTTCAGTACCACATCTAGGTTGTCTTATGGACTCATAAGAATGTGGTGGAGCAATTTCATTAGTCCCCAACCCTCCTTTGTTTTGATAATAGATTTTGGAGTTGGAGGATGATGCAATAATAGCTTGAAAGTTCTACTCAGAAATAGCATACTTCCTAGCTTGAGCCTCAGTAGTGACAAGCTGGGCTTGAGCCTCAGACAATTTGGATATTAAATCCTTTATTTGAGTCTTGTAATTTGTGTGTTCATGTTTTAATAGGGAAACAGTTTTCTCTAACTCTTCAATTTTCTTTTGATAGTCAGATTTAGCCCTTTTAAAATCAGATTTGAAGATATTTAAAGACTCAATATCATATTTAATTTCCACATTGTAGTCCTGAAATAGTTTAACCTTAGCTATATACGCAGAAGTACAGAGATGTTCATATACCTGATTATCATATATTTCGGCCATGAGAGCTTGAGTAGGAGTAACATCCTATACCATAAAGCTCTAGTCAACTTCTTGAGCCATTGCAGTTGTTTTAGTTGACTTTTAAGTGGGCTTTGATGTAGAGGTATGCGTGGAGGCCTGTGGGGTTCCCGGATTTGTCTTGGGAACATTGCGTTCCCTTGCAAATTGACCAAGTTGGTTACAGTTGTAACATTTGGCCTTGGTTTTGTCAAACCCAAACTAGCTGGTAGTTGGGTTTTGAGGGATTTGCCTTCCAATTCTCTTAAAGAACTTCTTCACTCTGTGGGTTAATAGAGTCATCTGTTGGACGATGTCCACATACTCTACATCGTCTAGACTGAAACACTCTAGTTTATCAAAACAGTATTGAAAATCACCATAGTGTCCACTTCCTAAGACAAAGGCAAAGCTGTCTTGAAAGGATCTGTGCTGAGCCTGTTAAGACCTTGGAGTCTCAAGGAAAGTGATGTATGGTCTAGAAGAGCAGGATGATAGTTGGTTGTATGTCAGGTAGTGCTAAGGATGTGTGGGTACTGAGCCTTTAGTAACCATTAAAGCATTACTAATAGGAAGACTCAGAGGTCTGCTTGTTTAGTGGCCCTTCATACTTCCTTCTCTAAATGGTATCCATGAAGGATGCCAGAGTTCAGTCATAGTAAGAGTGTTCAAGTTCTCTGTCCTCTTGATAGAGATATAATAGAATGTCCACTCATTTGGAAGAGCACTCATGAACTTTCTTATGAGATCTCTAAGTTCAGGAGTGATCTTCACAGACTAAAGAGAAGAATTAAGATCCATGTACCTGAAATACTGCTGGCTGAGGGTCTCTCCAGTAATATAAGTGATGTTCTCAAACTGCTGCTTTAGTGAGTCCTTCTTAGAGTCGTTGGAGATTCAATACATCTGAGCAAGTGCATCAAACAATTCTTTGGCAGACTTACAATGCTTAAACCCCACCATGATGGAGTTGGGTATTGTAGTCATAAGAATAGTCATTGCATTGCTGTCAATGTCCATCTTCTTCCGGTCCTCGTCAGAATAATCTTCAACAGCCTTTTGTAACATGGCACTGTTTCCACCAGGTGTTGCCACCTTGGGTTTATACGGGCCGTTGACAATGGAGTTCCACATTCTGTTGTCTTGGTATCGGACGAAGCCTTCCATTCTTCTGCTCCAGGACCTGAAGTTTTCAAGAGTAATGATGGGAGTTTTGGTCATAGTTCCCATCTCTAATTCAGATTTGTTAAGGGCCATTTTCAGTGAGTTGTAAGGAAAAGTGAAAAACAAGTTGATTTGGATGGTTAGATCTCACAATCAAGAGCATAAAAAGCTTTAATACCAATTGTAGGATCGGTTTATGTCATTAACACTTTGTTTTCTCTCAAACTCACTTGATCTACATTCGGATGAAGGCGGAGTTTCTATGAGTTGATAAAAATATAATAAGTAACAATCAAACACAAGAAGTAATTTTCAAGGTACTTGCATATATTGCTTCTCAACTCAAATGTTACAAGACTCTTACAGCATGATGTTATGAGTTATAATGAGAAACCATATATAATACTACCTATAGATGGATATACCTTGATACCAGCTGGGATCCTATAACTAAAGAAAATACTACAAAGCTATAGTTTAAGTTATCTCAGATAAAGTCTTATCTGAGATATGGTTGTCAGGACATGTCCCTGACTTACCTTTTGTCACCAACTAAAGTTGGTAACTTGTACTATCATAAAAGGTGAACAGTGGAATAAAATATGGTCAACTACATGGTTCTTTGAGAAAACGCCATGCAGTATTAGAGGTCTTGATAGGATCAAATGTACCAATTTGTGATGATGTATGAACATAATTCAAAGAAATACAAACAAAGTAATCAAATCAAGCAAGATATCAACAAAGTTCATAGTTTCATTAATATCAAGAACAGACAATTACAAAGTAAGTAAGCAGTTCTAAATCTATTCTAAAACTGTTGTTCTTCTCCTTTTTTAACTGCTACAAGTCTAAGCTATTTATAATGAAACACAAGGAAGTAACAAATTACAAAACTAGTCCCTATACTAATACAAATAGTAAAAAGACACATAAAGACAACATGTTAATCTTTCTAAAGTTCTAACAATACTCCCCCTAAGATTTACATGGTCTTCGGTCTTCAAAATCTTCAATCTTCTCTTCTTTTTATCTTTCCTTCAGCTTTATCTTTCATCTTCAGCTTTCATCTTCAGCTTTTATCTTCTATCTTCTATCTTTAGCACTCAAAGAAATCTTTAGGTTCTTCCTTGATATTGAACATTGGCTTCTTTTTATACATCTCATGTTCTTTCAAAGCATTGGTAATTGCAGACTTAAATTTGCTAGCAAGAATGCCTTGTTTTGGGTTTGCTTCATTCAACTTTATCTCCATTTTGCTCATTCTTTCCAGTGTATCTTTTGATTGACATGTGATTTCAATATTAGCATATAACTTAAAAGGATTTCGACTTTCCTTTGAGTATATTTCTAATACCCTTTTTCTTGAAATTCTCATGAACTTAATGTCTTTGAGTGTGAATGAGAAACAAGTCTAAGTGTTTAATATATATTAAGTGAAATATTAGATGCATGAGCACTTTTTGTGCTTATGAAACCCTAAAATTCACAAAATAATGAGACATATGAGCATTGTTTGTGCGTATGGACTCAGACGTATGGGAACTGTTCAGTCGCATGAGCACTATACAGACGCATAAGCACTGTTTAGACGCTTTTGCACTGTTCAGGAGCACTTGCACTGTTCAACCGCAAGAAGTTCCTGAAACGTCTAACACTTGTAACTCTTGAAATATTTCAACACTTTGTAGACGCATGAAACATTTAAAACGTCCAATACTTAGTTAAAATCAGACTCATTATCACTTTTTAGGCGCATGGGTTTGTGTAAAATGCCCCAACACTTGGTTAAACTCATGGTCTTATTGGAACTATTTAGGCGCATGGGAATATGAAAAACGCCCAAACACTTGTATAATTTCCTGAAAGTTCACCATGCTCCTATTTAGACGTATGAACACTATTTAGGTGCATGAGTTGACTTGGAGTTGACTTTCATGAGTCTTACACTTGTGTTTTTTTTTAATTCTTCACCTGCACACTGTTTAAACATATTAGTAATATTTCATACTAATATTTAAACATTTTAAGCATATTTTTGAATTTCCCAAAATTTACATTTTAGTCCCTCAAATTTGAAATTTTTACATTTTGCACACTCAAATTTAATTTTTAACAATTTTAATTCTTCACTTGTTGTTTAACTTTTTTAAATTTTATCTTTCCCTTAATTTTAGTCTCAAAACATAATCAAATATCTATTTTTCAACTTTTGAAATAAGCATTTCCACTTGCAAATTTATATAGGTTCATATTATCATTTTCAAAAGTTATATTATCAAACTCACATACACTTTGAACATATAGCATCATCCTTTGAATTCAACATTTTAACTTTGATTTTGATTTTCTGAGAAAAACTCTTCCTATTTCACCCTGAGAGGATCATACATGCCAACTCAATAGGTGAATTGATGATTGCTCAGCTGGAATCCCACAAGTCCAAGAAGTAATGCGGATGAAAATCTGCTAAGGAAATGAACAAGTGTTATCTTCCGCATTTGTCAATGCGGAAGACATAATACAGATGCGGACAAGAGTTTACTCTTCCACATTGACTAATGCGGAAGACATAATAACTAATGCTGAAGAAGTTACTCTTCCGCATTGATTAATGCGGAAGACCAAAAGAAGATACGCACAAGACTTTGCTCATCCGCATTGACTAATGCGGATGACCGGACAAATGCGCATAAGTATTTGTTAATCCGCATTAAGAAATGCGGATGACCAACATACTAATGTGGATGATCAAGTGAAGAAATACTGATCAAGATTATCTTATCCGCATTTGTCAATGTGGATGAACAAGCAGAGATGCGGATAAAACTTAGACTAGTTTTTGATGTAATAGTTCAGGGGTAGTTTAGTCATTTTGTAAAGGTATCTTGTCTGTCTATAAATAGAATAGTTAACCTCGTACTGCGGTGACGGCTGATAGATAGAGATTTTTTGTTGTAATTATTCTCTGTAAATCAACTTTGATATATACAGATACAAAAGCATTTATGAGTATTATATTGCATGGAATGTTCTTTGATTGTTTGTTTCCGCCACTCAATCATTGACTTGATTATCATATTCGATTCTCAGTAACAATATCAATCTTACTCAACCCAGTCAATTGGTATCAGAGCTTTGGCTCTCGGTTCTTTTTTAGATCTACGCATAGACTGAATAGAATTCGATTGATCTGTTAATCAAGTTGCTAGTAGTGGATATCATCATCTCTACTTAGTAAACAGCAAGAATACTCCTGTCAAATATCAAGAAAATCATTACAGAACTCATTCTATACATTAAAAGAACTGCTTGAACAAGTTGGACTCATCAAACATAATCAATCTTAAAATCAACCATATTTATATTTACACAAGTTAAAATGGATTCTAACAGTTACTCTGAACTTGGTCATACACCATAACCTCTTATGCTTAAACACAAATCTGAGTTTAAACAGTGGAGAATATGGTTCAGAAATTACATCACAGGTGTAGATCCTGATTTCTGGATTTCAATATGCAAGGGTCCACACATCCCTGTTACTCTATCAACAGCTCAAGCTGCACTTTACAAGACTGCTAGAATACCCATTGAAGACTTAACT
The DNA here is from genome assembly GCA_018326385.1 of Flaveria bidentis. Classification (NCBI taxonomy): domain Eukaryota; kingdom Viridiplantae; phylum Streptophyta; class Magnoliopsida; order Asterales; family Asteraceae; genus Flaveria; species Flaveria bidentis. Next base: position 1,795 of record BJCM01274560.1, on the reverse strand, counting down.
TTGGATGGAAGATGACTATAAGAAAATCAAGATTGACCTCAAAGCATACTCAATTTTGACTCAATCACTCAAGATGGATGTGCTGAAAAGATTGGAAAAGTATGGAACTACTAAAGCTGTTTGGGATGCACTGAAAATCATGTGTGAAGAAAGCTGTGAGGTGGCTGAAATCAACAAAGACAAGCTGGTCAATCAATATGAAACATTCCACCACACCAAAGGAAAATCAATATCTAAACAACTGCACAGATTTGTATAGTTGGTAAATGACTTGTAAATCATGGGAGTCACTTACAAGATTAAAGAACTGAACAAGAAAATGCTTCACAGTCTCCGTGAAAGCTGGAAACAGAATGTAACCATGCTGAAAAATACTCTTGATCTTGAGAGTGCTACTTTAGACATTATGAAAGCCAAAATTGAAGCTTTGGAACTTGATGAAAGAAGTAGAAACCTTGGTGGACCAAGAGTGATTGAGGCTTACAAATTTCCTTCAGAATCTCATTCTGTTGAAAATGCTTTCATCACTGAGGAAGATGATTTCATCTCATCAAGAGATCAAATGAACAATACTAGGTTCTTTACAACTCCACCAGTTAATCATCCATCAACCTCATCACAAGCACCTAAAGTATCTGCTGCTCCTCAAACCTCTCCTGAAGACTCAAGATCAGAAGAACAAAAGGCAACTTACAATGCCTTTGTTCCAAGCTTTGAAGCATACTTGGGAGGAAGACTGACTTCTGCTCATCTAATTCAGGAAGATTTGGAGGAAATGGATCCTGATGATATGGAGGAAATGGATCTATAGTGGCAAATGGCAATGATTGCCATGAGAGCCAAGAAATTCTTCAGAAAAGGAAGAAAGCTGAGCCTGAATGAGAACACAAAACTTGGATATGATAAATCCAAGGTGAAATGCTTTAACTATGGCATGACTAGCCATTTCTCGAGAGAGTGCAATGCCCCCAAGAGAAACAACTATCAAAGGAACTCTCCAGGCCAATCATCATCATAGCCCAACTCAAGCTATCACTCAAACAACCAACAACAACAGTATCATTATTCTCGTCATCAACAAACATACCAGAATCAACCACAGCTGACAAATCAAGCTCATGTAAGCAGTTAGCCTTCTGCCAGTGCCATTGTGATAAAAAAAGATGGGGTATGTGACTGGAGTGTGTATGCGGAGGAAGTCAAGCCTCAATTCCAAAATCATGCTCTTATGGCTCACATCAACGATGGACCATCTCCAATGCCTACTAAGGTAAACACTAATCTCTGTAGTGAAAAATGCATTAATGAATTACATGGGTATAGGGAACACAACCATAAACTGTCTGATAAAATCAAAGAAGAAAAAGTGAAGTTAGAAATGATGAAGAGAGAAATAAAAGGCTTTGAAATCAAAATCAAATCTCTCATTTCTAACATAGAAAAACTGCATGGTGAGAAATACACTCTTGAAGCTGAGAATGAGCTACTTACTGAAAAGTTAGCTCAATCTAAAGCTCAACAATCTATGACTAAAGTGAAACTTGAAAAGTTTGAAATGTCTTTAGTCAAGCTGCAAGAGATGTTGGATTCCCAAAAGGATCCAAAGGACATGTCAGGGTTGGGTATAAATCATGTCCTCCACCATACAATGACAACTACACTGTCATGCCTGAGTCTGTCTCACTCACTGAATCAATTGAAGCTAAAACTATGGAACCTAAATCTGTAGTAAAACAGGTGACCAATCCTCAAAACAAACCTGATGTTTATATTGAAACAAATGAGGATAAAATCA
>BJCM01274558.1:0-16994 GCA_018326385.1 Flaveria bidentis | reverse complement strand
GATTTGGAGCTTCAAAGGTCAAGGGATTGAAGATCTAGGTGTTGGAGCATCAAAACACAAGAAAGGAGCAACAAATCCAGGTAAGAATCGACCACTAAACCCTTCTGTAGATCAAACCCGGATTCAAGGTTTTGGGTTTTGAAAAGTTGCAAAGAATCGCATAAAGGTCACATTTTTACGTATGAAAACATGTATAAAGCTTAGATTTAGCCTCATGAATGATAAACTAAGAAATTGGACGTAAAAAGTTATGATTTTGGGTTAAAAATGGGTTGGTTCGTCATTTCAGCTCGATTTGCGAAACTGTGTATACATCCATCGAATTTGCATATTCAATCAGCGAAACTATAAGGACTTCCTGCGAAACTATAGTTTCGCAGGTAGTTTCGCAGACATGATTTTCCAACGAAAGTTGGGCGAAACTGGCAGCGATACTAGCAGCGAAGATGCCAGCGAAACTGCCAGCGAAGGTGCTAGCGAAACTAGCAGCGAAACTGGTGGTGAAACTAGCAGCGAAAATGTTGGCGAATCTAGCTGCGAAATTGCTGATCTTGCAGTGATATTGGCAGCGAATTTAGGCAGAAAATTAACCTCTTAGAGTGTTAACTTGTCTGCAGGCTGTGTAGTGTGATCCTAGCCTAGAAAGCTTAGTCTAGAAGTTATTCGTGCTATCCAGGTGAGTTCTAGATCCCCTATTTATAAGTTTTTCCATGTTTTGGGGCTATTATGCATACTAAATTTACGTTTTTAAATGACCAAGATTTTAAGGATTTGTAACTTGTCTGCAGCCCGGCCCCAGCCAGGGGCGTTGCCCCTTGGACCCCACTAGGGGCTGCTGCCCCTAGGATCCCGCTGTCAGGGGCTGCCGCCCCTGAACCCCCACTGTCCAGCGGAGGGTCGGTTATGTTTTATGATGACTAGTACTTGGAATGCTATGTACTTAATAAGTTAAGTATTTTATATTAAAGTGAAGATGATATTAATGAAAACGAAACTTAATGAATGTTACCCCCGGGCCCATTTGATGATGGAAAGTCTTGCAAGCACTATGATAGACTTCACTTATGTGAGTCTGATGTATGATGATGGATCCGTATTCATGAGCAGGCTATGTGACTTGTAGTGTGGATCAACTGTCGGGGGTTAGCTACCGTTTTCATGTGTACCGACAGGGATTGACATTTGTTGTCGATCAACATGGAGCTCTTGCTTTGTGCAACCTCGTTTATGATGAAAGTGAAAGATAATGAAGGATAATGAAAGATAATGAAAGAATGAAAGATAACGAACATGCTTATTATGATGCAAGTAATGTTATGTACTATGATGTATGCATGGTCATTATATGAAGGATAAAGTTTATATTTTCTTATATTATTTAAAACTAGAATTCACTCAACGAAGCTGACTTTCATGTATAATAGTTGGCAGGTAAACGCTGATGCTGAGGATGGCACACGGAGCTACTTGGGGAGCTATGGATGGCATTCTTGTTTATGAAATCTTTATTGTAATTTAAGAACAAGTAATATGTGTGTTTTTAATTAAAGGGAAAATGTATGAGTACGACATGGTTTTCTAAGTTTTAAATGAATGTCTAATTATTTCCGCTGCAATGTTTTGTTATTAAACTGATTTTATGCTATGATTCACCAACTGTGAGGTTTCCCGGGAACGGGGCCTTACACACATCGAAAACAAATCATAACCAAATTCGACCACTCTTGCCTCAAAAATCAACCGAACAATTAAAATGGCAACTATGGAAATACACAATACTTTATTAACAATCTAGACAAGAAGAAAGGTGCAAAGGATTAAAATACTATTCGTATTCACTCAATAACAATCGAGATTCAAATTACGCTAACGGAAAGAAAGTAATCTGAAATCAAACAGAAACGTGATTAGTGATCGATGAAAAAAGAATTCTAATCAAGTTAACATGACCAAGTAAATTATGCAACTACATATTGGTGCTTTTGAGTATTCACGAATGGTTAACTAAATAAACGAGAAAATAATTAGTTATAATAAACCATTAAACAACAATAGTTCTCGCATGGATGGTTATTTGCTATCCATAACAACCGCCATTGCTATGTAGTTTTGACTCTCATGTCTTTTAAACACACTCATGAACAAAACTAATCAAATTCGATTATAATCATCATTGCAATCACACGAATCAATCACAAATGGAACGTAGCATCTACTGTTTAAATCAAAAACCAAAATCGAACACGAACAACATGAATGACCCTTCAAATCAATCCACTCCCTCCCAAAACTCAAAGAAAACAATTCACAACCAACTTCGACCACTCTAGCCTCAAAACTTAACCGAACAATCAAAATGGAAACTATGGAAATACACAAAACTTTATTAACAATCATGAAAAGAAGAAAGGTGCAAAGGATTAAAAAATTACTCGTATTTAGTCAACGAGAATCGTGATTCGAATTAAGCTAACGGAAAGAAAGTAATTTGAAATCAAACGAAACATGATTAGTGATCGATGAAAAAGACATCTAATCAATTTAACACGACTAAGAAAATAAGAAAATTACTTGTATTTTAATCCAAATTATGCAACTACATATTGGTGCATTTGAGTATTCACAAATCCTTAACAAAATAAACGGGAAAGTAACTAGTTATTATAAAACATTATACAACAATAGTTATCACATGGATGGTTATTTGCTTTACATTACAACCTCAATTGCTATGGAGTTTTGACTCTCATGTCTTGTAAAAACATTCGTGAACAAAACTAATCAAATTCGATTATAATCATCATCACAATCACACTAATCAATCACAAATGGAATGTAGCATCTACTTTTTAAATCAAAATCCAAAATCAAACACGAACAACATGAATGACCCTTCAAATCAATCCACTCCCTCCGAACACTCATTGAAAACAATTCACAACCAACTTCGACCACTCTTGCCTCAAAAATTAACCAAACAATCAAAATGACAACTATGGAAAAACACAATACTTTATTAACAATATTGACAAGAAGAAAGGTGCAAAGGATTAAAAAAACTACTAGTATTTAGTCAACGACAATCGTGTTTCAAATTAAGCTAACGGAAAGAAAGTAATTTGAAATCAAACGAAACATGATTAGTGATCGATGAAAAATACATCTAAGCAATTTAACACGACCAAGAAAATAAGAAAATTACTTGTATTTTAATCCAGATTATGCAACTACATATTGGTGTATTTGAGTATTCACGAATCCTTAACTCAATAAACGGGAAAGTAACTAGTTATTATAAAACATTAAACAACAATAGTTATCACATGGATGGTTATTTGCTTTACATTACAACCTCCATTGCTATGGAGTTTTGACTCTCATGTCTTGTAAACACACTCATGAACAAAACTAATCAAATTCGATTATAATCATCATTGCAATCACACTAATGAATCACAAATGGAACGTAGCATCTACTTTTTAAATCAAAAACCAAAATCAAACACGAACAACATGAATGACCCTTCAAATCATTCCACTCCCTCCCAAAACTCATCGAAAACAATTCACAACCAACTTCGACCACTTTTGCCTCAAAAATTAACCAAATAATCAAAATGAAAACTATGGAAAAACACAATACTTTATTAACAATCTTGAAAAGGAGAAAGGTGCAATGGATTAAAAAACTACTTGTATTTAGTCAATAACAATGGTAATTCAGATTACGCTAATGGAAAAAAGTAATTTGAAATCAAACGAAACATGATTAGTGATAGATGAAAAATACACCTAATCAAGTTAACACGACCAAGAAAATAAGAAAATTACTTGTATTTTAATCCAAATTATGAAACTACATATTGGTGCATTTGAGTATTCATGAATCCTTAACTAAATAAACAGGAAAGTAACTAGTTATTATAAAACATTAAACAACAATAGTTATCACATGGATGGTTATTTGCTTTACATTACAACCTCCATTGCAATGGAGTTTTGACTATCATGTCTTGTAAACACATTCATGAACAAAACTAATCAAATTCGTTTATAATCATCATTGCAATCACACTAATCAAACATAAATGGAACGTAGCATCTACTGTTTAAATCAAAACCAAAATCGAATACGAACAACATGAATGACCCTTCAAATCAATCCACTCCCTCCCAAAACAAATCGAAAACAAATCACAACCAAATTCGACCACTCTTGTCTCAAAAATCAATCGAACAATCAAAATGGAAACTATGGAAATACACAATACTTTATTAACAATCTAGACAACAAGAAAGGTTCAAAGGATCAAAAAACTACTTGTATTTACTCAATAACAATCGAGATTCAGATTACGCTAATGGAAAGAAAGTAATCTGAAATCAAACAGAAACGTGATTAGTGATCGATGAAAAAAGATATATAATCAAGTTAACACGAAAAAGTAAATAAAAAATAACTTGTATTTTAATCCAAAATATGCAACTACATATTGGTGCTTTTCTGTATTCATGAATGGCTAACTAAATAAACTAGAAAAGAATTAGTTATAATAAATCATTAAACAACAATAGTTCTCGCATGGATGGTTATTTGCTCTCTATAACAACCTCCATTGCTATATAGTTTTGACTCTCATGTCTTGTAAACACACTGATGAACAAAACAAATCAAATTCGATTATAATCATCATTGCAATCACACTAATCAATCACAAATGGAACGTAGCATCTACTATTTAAATCAAAAACCAAAATCGAACATGAACAACATGAATGACCCTTCAAATCAATCCACTCACTCCCAAAACACATCAAAAACAAATCACAACCAAATTCGACCACTCTTGCCTCAAAAATCAATCGCACAATCAATGTGGCAACTATGGAAATACACAATACTTTTTTAACAATCTAGACAAGAAGAAAGGTGCAAAGGATTAAAAAACTACTCGTATTCACTCTATAACAATCGAGATTCAGATCACGCTAACGGAAAGAAAGTAATCTGAAATCAAACGGAAACGTGATTAGTGATCGATGAAAAAAGACATCTAATCAAGTTAACACCACCAAGTAAATAAAAAATAACTTGTATTTTAAACCAAATTATCCAACTACATATTGGTGTATTTGAGTATTCACGAATGCTTAGCAAAATAAACGGGAAAGTAACTAGTTTTTGTAAAACATTAAACAACAATAGTAATCACATGGATGGTTATTTGCTTTCCATAACAACCTCCATTGCTATGGACTTTTGACTCTCATGTCTTATAAACACACTCATGAACCAAAGTAATCAAATTTGATTATAATCATCATGGAAATCACTCTAATCAATCACAAATGGAACGTAGCATCTACTGTTTAAATCAAAAACCAAAATAGAACACAAACAACATGAAGACCCTTCAAATCAATCCACTCCCTCCGAAAACTCGTAAAAAACAATGCACAACCAACTTCGAACACTCTTGCCTCAAACTTTATTCATAATCTAGACAGGAAGAAAGGTGCAAAGGATAAAAAAATACTTGTATTCATTCAATAAAAATCGAGATTCAGATTACACTAAGGGAAAGAAAGTAATTTGAAATCAAACGGAAACATGATTAGTGATCGCTAAAAAAGACATCTAATCAAGTTAACATGACCAAGAAAATAAGTAAATTACTTATAGTTAAATCCAAATTATGCAACTACATATTGGTGCATTTGAGTATTCACGAATGCTTAACTAAATAAACGGGAAAGTAACTAGTTATTATAAAACATTAAACAACAATAGTTATCGCATCGATGGTTATTTGCTTTCCATAACAACCTCTATTGCTACGGAGTTTGACTCTCATGTCTTGTAAACACACTCATGAAGAAAACTAATCTAATTCGATTATAATCATCAAAGCAATCAAACAAATCAATCATAAGTCGAACGTAGCATCTACTATTTAAATAAAAATCCAAAAGCGAACACGAACAACATGAATGACCCTTCAAATCAATCCACTCCCTCCCAAAATTCATCGAAAAAAAATATACAACCAACTTCGACCACTCTTACCTCAAAAATCAACCGAACAATAAAAATGGCAACTATGGAAATACACAATACTTTATTAACAATCTAGAAAAGAAGAAAGGTGCAAAGGATCAAAAAACTACTCGTATTCACTCAATTACAATCGAGATTTCAGATTACTCTAACGGAAAGAAAGCAATCTAAAATCAAATAGAAACGTGATTAGTGATCGATGAAAAAAGACATATAATCAAGTTAACACGACCAAGTAAATAAAAATAACTTGTATTTTAATCCAAATTATGCAACTACAATTGGTGCTTTTGAGTATTTACGAATGGTTAACTAAGTAAACCAGAAAATAATTAGATATAATAAATCATTACACAACAATAGTTTTCGCGTGGATGGTTATATGCTATCCATAACAACCTTCATTGCTATGTAGTTTTGACTATCATGCCTTTTAAACACACTCATGAACAAAATTAATCATATTCGATTATAATCATCATTGCAATCACACTAATCAATCACAAATGGAACGTAGCATCTACTGTTTAAATCAAAAACCAAAATCAAACACGAACAACATGAATGACCCTTCAAATCAATCCACTCCCTACCAAAACTCATCGAAAACAATTCACAACCAACTTCGACCACTCTTGCCTCAAAAATCAACCGAACAATCAAAATGGCAACTATGGAAATACACAATACTTTATCAACATTCTTGACAAGAAGAAAGGTGCAAAGGATTAAAAAAACTACTCGTATTTACTCAATAACAATCGAGATTCAAATTACGCTAATGGAAAGAAAGTAATCTGAAATCAAACGGAAACGTGATTAGTGATCGATGACAAAGTCTAGTTAACACGACCAAGTAAATAAGAAAATAAATTTTATTTTAATCCAAATTATGCAACTACATATTGGTGCTTTTGAGTATTCACGAATGGTTAACTAAATAAACGAGAAAAAAATAGTTATAATAAATCATTAAAAAACAATAGTTCTCGAATGGATGGTTATTTGCAATCCATAACAACCTCCATTGCGATGTAGTTTTGACTCTCATGTCTTTTAAACGCACTCATGAATAAAACTAATCAAATTCGATTATAATCATCATTGCAATCACACTAGTCAATCACAAATGGAACATAGCATCTACTGTTTAAATAAAAAATGAAATTCGAACACGAAAAACATGAATGACTCTTCAAATCAATCCACTCCCGCCCAAAACTCATCGAAAACAATTCACAACCAACTTCGACCACTCTTGCCTCAAAAATCAACTGAACAATCAAAATGGCAACTATGGAAATACACAATACTTTATTAAGAATCTAGATAAGAAGAAAGGTGCAAAGGATCAAAAAACTAATCGTATTCACTCATTAACAATTGAGATGCAGATTACGCTAACGGAAAGGAAGTAATCTGAAATCAAATGGAAACGTGATTAGTGATCGATGAATAAAGACATCTAATCAAGTTAACACGACCAAGTAAATAAAAAAATAACTTGTATTTTAAACCAAATTATCCAACTACATATTGGTGCATTTGAGTATTCACGAATGCTTAACAAAATAAATGGGAAAGTAACTAGTTATTATAAAACATTAAACAACAGTAGTTATCGCATGGATGGTTATTTTCTTTCCATAACAACCTCCATTGCTATGGATGTCACACCCGGGGCCCAGGTGGGGTAGGACGTCGTAGACTAGCAACAACAAATGGCAGCGGAAACAAACCATCAAAAGAGCACAAAGGGATAGAACATCACATTGCATTGATATTTAAAATAAACCCGGGCTAGAAATAGGATCAACCCCCAAATGAAAAGAGTACGTAAAACATCAATACAAATTGTTTCCAACATCAATAAATGTAAATTGTTCAAATGTTTCAAAACAAGGACAAGCCAATGCCATGGTCACGGTGCTAGGTCAAAGTCTTCTACACAGCTAGACTCCACTCATGGATCACCTGAAACATGCTTAATAAGAATTTGTGGTAACTAAAAAGTTGGTGAATTCAAGTGCTTAAAGTTTAAATACAAGGATTCATTAGAATCCACACTTTATTAAAAGCCATAGTATCATTGTTATGGGGATCACAATCAACCCTGCACTCAGCCCCGACTCGCCTCTTCAAAAATTATGTTACCAATTAAATCCCCTTGGGGAGAACTAAGCCTCAAACTAGTGGTCCGTACCTGCCGATGGTCCACCATAGTATCTTATAAAACCTATTACATGCCACAAACGACCCTGTAGGATCTCAGTGTGGTACCCTTCCCGTTTATCACGGAAGGCACTGTGTGTGGGGGATTCCCCAAGTAGATTTACCCATATAAGCAAGCAGTTCACAAAAGAATTAATGACTATGATACAAGTATCAGCAGGTCTCAACATAACCACAACATATAGCATCACAATATAGCACCAAACTAGTTTAATTTGAACAGAGCATGCTTCATCCCAAAACAATAGTAAAAAGGGACACACTTAAACTCACCTTAAAATCTCAAGCAAAAAGGGGTCTCTTTGTGTGCCGGGAAAAATCTCACGTCTAGCACCCTACCATTTAGATTTAAGTGTTAATCCACTAATTCTAGGGTTATAGAGATGCATTAGGTGTGTCATGAGTTTAATGTCTTAGTAGCCTTTGAACTGCTTAGTTTTTATATAAAAAGTTTCCTTTTATAGTAAGTTAGGGTTTCTTAGGGGAAGAATACGTAATTTACATATTGAATCACCTATCTTAGTTTGGGTCATTTAAATGATTCGTAGTTCAAAAGGCCGGTTTATTGATGTTTAGTAAAAATTTACAGTTTAGTCCTCCAAGTTTCCAAAATTTACAATTTCTCCCCGCAAGTTTGTTTTCCAGAATATTGGTCTTAGATTCATTAAACATTATTTTAAATAACTTTTCATAAGTTTTTAATCTGCTGAAAATGTTTTACAAGCTCTTCTTAGGTGAAAGTCCACATTTTTGGTTTAACCCGTTAAAACGCGTTTTTTACTAAAAAATTCCATTTAACCCATTTTTTGACCATTTATTCAACAAAACCAAACCAAGTACTTTGTTAACCCTTTTAGAGCCTGGAATACTTTTTAAGATGGTTAATACCCATGTTTTTTTTATTTTTAAGTCGTTTTACCACTTTCGGTTCCCCGAATATAAACAAATTACTTATAGGTCTATGACATTAATATTTTCAACCATTAACATCTCATCATGCACCCAAAAATCATCCAGAACCTACTGAAAAATCATGTCCAACTCACGGGTTCGACATGCAGTGTATGAACAAGATGGAACCATAGGGATTACACCATTTTCGCCCATTACACATGTGTTAAATGCTATAACTTGTGATTAAACATTAACCAAACCTTTTGTAACATTAACACCAGGTTATTAGAAGGTTAGAAAACCCATTTTGAACAGGTTACAACATTAGTTTCGAAAGGTTACAAGTTGTGCAAGTTGGATGGTGTAAATACACCCAAAAAGAGGGTTTTCTAGGTGTAAACCATGTTACACCTATAGAATGACATGCTTTACGAGTAAGATACCTTCAAGAACGTGAAAAGCTCCTTATGAACAAGGTATTAGCAGCGAGTTTCTGTTGGATATGAAAATGGTAAGATTTTGAATGAACAACGAAGACAAACACATGAAATGATCAAACCGGGTGACATGAAGCTTACACTCAATGTATCTCGCGGTTTGGAGTGTGTAGCTAGTCGAGGATGGACTGGAAGTCCTTGGACAAAGCTGGAGAATCACGAACAAGTGCTGGAGAACCACAAGCTTGCAAGGTCCGAGCACCACGAGCTCACAACCTTCACTTCCCTGTGGTTAGAGTTTGGCCGATGAAAATGTTGTAGTTGTCCTTCGAATGTGGCTGGAAATGGAGGTGGAACCGTGAGTGTGTGTGCGTTTTCTTCTAGAGAGAATCCGAGAGGGAGAGAAGAGGGGTGGAGTGTATAGTGGTGAGGAAGATTGCATGAAATGGTAGTGGTTGGAAGGGGTGATGGTGTAGAAGAGAGGGGAGTGGAGGAGAGGGGGCGGCTGATTTTGGCTTGTAGTGAGGGAGTTTTTAAATTTATTTTTTGATGTTGAGTAATAATATGTAGTATTGGGCAGTATTTTAGGTGGTTTAATTTAGTTTAGTTGGTGTCTCTCGTGCATGACCATGCATGTATTAATCGAAAATTTAAGTGTGTAGGCACACACATAATTTAATTGTTTCAACCATGATTAAATTTTTGCAAGGGTGACTAATTAACTTTCCCAGGACACTAAGATTTCCCTAACTAACGCTTCAACCCACTTAGAACATCACAATACACAAGTCAGAAAGGGGGGGGGGGGTCGAGGCAAGATGAAATACAGCTGAAAGTTGCCCATCCGCATTACCCCAATGCAAATGAAGATTGCCCATCCGCATTAACCCATTGTGAATGAAGATTGTCCATCCGCATTAACCAAATACGAATGAAGATTACCCATCCACATTAACCAAATGCAAATGACCCAAGAGGAAATGCGGTCAACCCAAGGCATTTACTCCAAAAAGGGTCATTAATGACAAGACTATGAGAATCAAATAGCATGTGGGAGAGAATAGTATCAATAATATTAGTTGAATCGGAAAAGTTGCAGGTCGGTAAGGTTAGAGCTTTAACTTGGAGGTCGGTTGTTACAATGGACTTTTGACTTTCATGTCTTGTAAACACACTCATGAACCAAAGTAATCAAATTAGATTATAATCATCATTGCAATCACTCTAATCAATCACAAATGGAACGTAGCATCTACTGTTTAAATCAAAAACCAAAACTGAACACAAACTAATGACCCTTCAAATGAATCCACTCCCTCCCAAAATTCATCGAAAACAATTCACAACCAACTTCGACCACTTTTGTTTTCCATAATATTGGTCTTAGATTCATTAAACATTATTTAAAAGAACTTTTCATAAGTTTTTAATCTGCTAAAAATGTTTTACAAGCTCTTCTTAGGTGAAAGTCCACATTTTTGGTTTAACGTTAAAACGCGTTTTTAACAAAAAAATTCCATTTAACACATTTTTGACTATTTATTCAACAAAACCGAACCAAGTACTTTGTTAACCCTTTTAGAGCCTAGAATACTTTTTAAGATGAATGACCCTTCAAATCAAACAACATGATGTTTAGTAAAAATTTGCAGTTTAGTCCTCCAAGTTTCCAAAATTTACAATTTCTACCCCCAAATTTGTTTTCCATAATATTGGTCATAGATTCATTAAACATTATTTTAAATAACCTTTCATGTGTCAATCCTCAAAATTTACAATTTCTACCCCCATGTAGGAGAGAATAGTATCAATGATAGTAGCAATAATATTAGTAGAATCGGAAAAGATGCAGGTCGGTAAGGTTAGAGCTTTGACCTGGAGGTCGGTTGTTACATTCTCCCACCGTTTAGGAAAATTCGTCCTGAAATTTTAGCTTCACCCAGATTCGGTACGGGTGGGTTTGAAGAGGTGCGGGTAACTCTTCCTCATTTCATCTTCTCGCTCTCAAGTGAATTCAGGTCCTCGCCTAGAATTCCACCTTACTTTGACCTTGGGTATGCGACCACGTCTGAGTTTCATGACCAGTCGGTCAATGATCTCTATGGGTTCTTCTACGAAGTTCAACTTATCGGTTACCCTAACTTCCCTCAATGGTATCTCCAAGGTCTTGTCTACCAGGCATTTTTTGAGGTTTGACACATGAAAGGTGTCATGTATGTAACTCAACTCCTATGGCAACTTTAATTTATATGCCGCGAGTCCAGCTCTTGCTAGTATCTCGAGTGGTCCAATGTATCTCGGGGTTAGTTTTCCTCTCTTTCCAAACCTCATGGTACCTTTCCATGGTGGCACTTTCAACATTACCTTATCACCCTCTTGAAACTCTAAAGGTTTTTGCCTTCTGTCAGCGTATTTCTTTTCACGATCCCTGGCTGCTTTCAAGTGCTCCTTAATTTTAAATATCTTTTCGGTAGTTTCCAACACGATGTCAGGTCCCATTACTTGGCTATCACCAATCTCATTCCAATTCAATGGTGATCGGCATTTCCTACCATATAGGGCCTCATACGGAGCTGCCTTTATACTTGCGTGGTAACTATTATAATAGGAGAACTCTACCAAAGGAAGATGGTTGTCCCAGTTCCCGCCAAAGTCAATCACACAAGCTCTTAGCATATCTTCCAGGGTCTGAATAGTTCTTTCGCTCTGGCCATCGGTTTATGAGTGGTACGCAGCGCTTAAATCTAAACGAGTTCCTAATGCTTGCTGGAGTGATCTCCAGAAATGTGAAGTGAAGCAGCTATCACGGTCAGAGATGATTGACAAAGGTACACCATGCCTGGTCACTATTTCATCAATATACAACTGAGCTAGTTTTGTTAGGTCGTAGTCTTCCCTAATCAGCAAGAAGTGAGCTAATTTGGTTAACCTGTCCACTATTACCCAAATGGTGTCATGACCTCTAAAAGTTCTTGGTAGCTTTGTGACGAAATCCATGGTGATGTTATCCCATTTCCATTTTGGAATTTCGGGCTATTGTAACGTCCCTGACGGTTTCTGGTTTTCAGCCTTCACCATGGCACACGTCAAACACTTGCTCACATATATGGCGATGGACTTTTTGATCCCAGGCCACCAGAAAAGGGCCTTTAGATCATGGTACGTCTTGTCACTTTCGGGGTGAACCAAGTACCTAAACTTGTGGGCTTCGTCAAGGATCACCTCTTTAATTCCCCCGTACTTTGGTACCCACGCTCTCCCTTCACATTTATATATACCATCGCTGTTCAGTTCCAATCGCTTCTCCATTTTTGTCAACATTTCTCCCGCTAGCTTATCTTCCTTTAGCGCTTCACCTTGTGCTTTATTTAGTCTTGCGATAAGGTCGGTGTACACACTCATCTATAAGGCACATATACGTAAGGGTTTTTCCCTTTCTTTCCGGCTCAAGGCATCGGCCACTACATTAGCTTTTCCACGATGGTAGCGTATCTCACATTCGTAGTCATTCAGTAACTCGACCCATCTTCGTTGGCACATGTTCAGCATCTTTTGATCCAAAATGTGCTGCAAATTCCTATGGTCAGTGTAAATAATGTATTTCGTGCCATAGAGATAATCTATCCACATTTTGAGTGCAAACACCACAACACCCAATTCTAGATCATGCGTTGTGTAGTTCTTCTCATGATCGTTTAGTAGTCTTGATGCATAAGCGATTACTTTGTTGCGTTGCATTAGCACACATCCTAGTCCTTGGCGCGAAGCGTCACAATAGACAACGAAATCCTCAATTCCTTCTGGGAGAACGAGGATAGGTGCACTACACAACTTTTCCTTGAGTGTATCGAACGCTTCATTCTACTCTCGTTCCTACACAAAGGTTGTGTTCTTCTTTGTCAAAGCAGTCAATGGTTGCACAATGTGCGAGAAGTCTTTGATGAACCTTCGGTAGTATCCGGCCAATTCAAAGAATTGCCTTATCTCGGTAGGAGTTTCATGAATTTTCTAGTCCTTAATCGCCTCAATCTTAGAAGGGTCAAATTGAATCTCATTCTCATTTACCACATGCCCTAAAAATTGGATCTCTCGCATCCAAAATTCACATTTGGAGAATTTGGCATATAATTGTTCATTCTTGAGCAGCTCGAGAATTAGCCTGAGGTGTTTCTCGTGCTCCTCTTTACTAGGGGAGTAGATCAGGATGTCGTCAATAAACACGATCACGAACTTGTCAAGATACGAGCGACACACACGGTTCATGAGGTCCATAAATGTCGCTGGTGCATTAGTCAGTCCAAAGGGCATGACTAGATACTCATAATGTTCGTATCTCGTCCTGAAGGCCGTTTTGGGTATGTCTTCTTCTCTTATTTTCAGCTGATGGTATCCCGATCTTAAATCTATTTTAGAAAAGTGGCTAGCTCCCTGCAATTGATCAAATAAGTCATCAATCCTTGGTGGAGGATAACGATTCTTTATCATCAGCTTGTTTAGCTCCTGGTAATCAATGCACATTCGTAGGGTTCCATCCTTCTTCTGTTGCATTCTTTATGCCCAAGACACATACAACATTGATATGGTTAGTACGTTATGATCCAAGTCCGGTCATACCCAATAACAAGCTTAGAAAACACCAATTAATATTGAATTGATGATATGATCATGCAATTAAATAAATACACCAATTTAGAAAATGGGTTTTCTAAATAAATTGCATATGAGATTGAGCAACTTATAGGGATATTTTGTTCATAGGTATTGTTTGTAATGTTATTTAAGTTAGTTAAATAACATCAAATAATAAAGGAGTGTATGAGTTATACAATTAAAAGATTAATTATATAACTCAATTAGTGACTAGTTAACATTATCTAAATGAGTGTTTAAGTTTTGAGGGAAAACTCCATTTAAAAGAAACAATTCGGCCGCCCCTTTAGGTGGGGTGTGTGCCTTTTGTTTCTTGGAACACCACACACTCTTAACTAGTCTAACACTTAACTTCCTTCTCTCTCTAACATGTAAGAACCCAAAAAGAACATACTCTATCCTTCTCTTGAAGAAACTCACGGCTGAAGGTGGTTCCAGCAGCTTCTTCTTTGGGTTTTGGTGTTCAAATCCTAGCACAAAGGTTCTTGCTTGATGCTTATGGGTATGGATACTTGAGGACACCTCTCCTTGGTGTTTTGGTCATTCAAGAACCTCATTCTCTTCATCAAAATCTCGTTTTTCAGCAGCTCTACAAAGGTGGTTTGTATGTCTTGTTTTGGTTGTTATTTCTTCTTGATAGCTAGTTCATACACATATATATGATCCTGTGTTCTTGGGTTTGTTGTTGTTATGTTATTAGCCTTAATTTTTCAGATTACAAATCATAAGATTAAGGTTTTATTCCGCTGCGTTTTTCATGTTTAAATGGTTAAACTACTTTGATAATGGTCCAACAAACCCAACATTGGCATCTAGAGCCGGATATGTGGATGAATAGCTTCTATTGTCCTTGTAAAATTAGTTTTATGGGGTTTTAACAACCTTAAAGGGGCTGTTTTGTGATGTTATGATGAATCCCCAATCTTTCAAGGTTATATCTTACATGCTTATAATTAAACCTTGAAAGAAAGATATCAAATGGTTGATTGTATTTTGTTTGGACAAAACCCTAAATTCTTGGTTTATGTTGGCTGAAAATTTAGGGTCAAATGGGGATTTATTTGGTTCTTGAATGTTTTATATGTCGTTTCATATTGGTGCATAGCCTAGCCTTGACCTTGTGTTGGTTTGGTTTTGAATGGATGTTTATTTTGGTTGATTTCTTTCATAATGCGTTGTAATATTATTCTTTTGTGCTTGTATTTGGATGTAATTTATTTATTCATTCAATGGTGATGTAATAGATAGATTAAGTGTGTTTTCTTTTATTAGAAAATTTGTATTAGGATATAAATTTTGTAATGCACAAGATGGAAGCACCAAGGGAAGACACAAAGAGAACGACTTGAAGCATTTGGATGCAACTTCAAGTGGGGGTCTTTGGAGATCTCATCTTTTGTGTTGTGTTCAACCCTTAGGAAATACCAAATGACAACACTTGTGATGGCAAACAAGTGTTGTCGACTTAGTGGCTATGGTTATGCACTTGTGATTGTTTAATTATGCTTGTTTGGTTGTTTGTTACTTGATGGTTGTTTGATATTTGGATGTGCAAAAAAAACTAATTAACAAACAAAACAAGCTGAAAATTTATGGTTCCTTATCATTAAGTGACCAATAAAAGGTTATTAAAAGGATTAATGAATTTAATAAAAGGGGTTTTACTAAAAAGAGAACCATAGAGTGCCATGTATTTGAAAGCATGCATATACAAGGTAGATAGAGTTTTTATATCTAGAATTAATGAAAACTTAAATCCCTTTGGAAACAAGTTTAACAACATCCTTTTACACGACACTCGAATAACTTGAGAACTATTTGTGGGATAAAGGTCACCTAACCACTTTTAGGGAACTTGTGTGTTTGAGGTAGGCTTAACATATTTGTGGGATAAAGGTCACGTAACCACTTGTATGTGTAAACTCACACGTGTGTGTAAGTAGGACGACTTGAATTGGAAACCATATGCATAGGGTCACCGAAGCATGGCGTACAATAGTGTTGATGGGATTTTACATGCCGACTAAACATAAGATGTTTAACCGATCCCATAAAGCTAGAAGTTGCAAAAGGTTGCAATTGTCAAATGTTGACTACCTAGATAATTTAAATAATGAGATAAAGGTCACCTAACCATCATTTAAATGTAACGTTGGATTCTAGATTTTAATTATTGATTGTCTATGAGACATGAAAAGGGTATTAATAATTAAAATGTAATTTTTCAGAAATACTAATATGAACCTTGTAAATTTTGTAGAAATGGCCGCAATCAATTATGCTACCACCCCGACCGTCCCTACCCTATCGCTGAGAACCATCTTAGAGAGGGATCGTCTTAACCATAATAACTTTATGGACTGATTTCAAAACTTGAGAATTGTTCTCAAGCAAGAGAAAAAGGCCTATGTCCTTGACGATCCCATTCCTGACCAACCCAACCTCGAGGATGTTGAGGCCTATAACGATTGGCTTCAATACACTGAGGATTCCATGTAGGTTTCCTGCCTCATGTTGGGAACTATGATTCCCGAACTCCAAAAGGATTTGGAGCATCTTGGGGCATATGACATAATTACCCAGTTGAAGGAAATGTTCCTTCAACAAGCTAGGGTAGAGCGCTTCAAAACGGTTCGAGTGCTTCATGCGTGTCTCATGGAAGAAACCCAATCGGTATCATCTTATGTACTTAAGATGAAAAGCCACGTTGATTGCCTCGAGAG
>BJCM01274553.1:0-15332 GCA_018326385.1 Flaveria bidentis | reverse complement strand
CAGTCATGTGGTTGCTGGCCCCATTATCAAGATACCAGGAACAAGTGTCCCCTTCCTGTGGCAATCTTTTGGGGAACACCCCCTGTTCCTCCAATAGACCTAAGTCTTTTGAGAGTTTTGCCATCAACAAGGTAGGTTCCTGATCTTCTTGGGCCTGTGCAAGATGTGCCTCCTGTTCTCCCCTCCTAGGAGCCTTGCATTCACTTGAATAGTGCCCTAGCTTATCACAATTATAGCATCTTATATTCCTCTTATCTTTCTTGTTGGTACTCACACCTCTTTCACAGTTCTCAGGGTTGGATTTTCCTCCCCTGCCCTTTGTAAACCTTCCTCTCCCTCTACCTCTTGCTTTGTTATCACTGGTGGCACTGCCCCTCGGGTACTCAGTTTTGGACTCACTCCTTGTCCTTTCTTGCCACTTTGCTCTGGTCAGGAGGAGCTGACCAGATGAGTTCTTACTTTATGCTAATGGTCTCAACCTCTCCTCGTAGGCCTTCAACCGCCCAACTAGTTCCTCAAACGGCATCTTCTCAAGATCAGAGAACTGCTCAATGGCAGCCACAATTGGCAGGTACCTTTCAGGTGCAGCCTTCAAGACCTTCCTGACTTGCTTCTCATCTGGGATCACAGTTCCCAAAGCTCTGTATTTTGAGACTAACTCTCCCATTTTCCCAGCGAACTCGTCTATTGACTCATTTTCCCCCATGCCCAACATCTCAAACTCATGATCTAGTGTTTGAATTCGGGCCTGCTTAACTCTTTCTTCCCCTACATACCTTTTCTTCAAGGCATCCCAAACATCTTTCGCAGTCTTGAATGCAACCACTTGCATCAAGACATCTTCTGGCAAAGACTGGAAGATGAAGGCCCTCGCCTTCTTGCCCAGTTTCACATCAACTGCGGTTGTACCAGGGGGTTCTATGGCATCCCAGATTCCCTGGGCATCCATAAACGCTTCCATCTTAATTGACCAGGAAGTGTAATTCGTCGGGGTTAGAATCAGGATCTTGAACGAAATGGAGTCGCTCGTGTCTTTCAGCACCACCTGTGCACCGCGATCTGCCATCGAGTTCACTGCAGGGTCTTGAATTCGGGGTCAATTTCGCAAATGAATCAGTCCGGACGAATCAATTACAATCACAGATGATTGTAATCGAGAGTTCCAAGAATTGTATTCCAATGGGATTCAAATCGATCGACGATTGGAACCGAGCGGGAGATCAAGATCGATCGAGAGAGAGAAGCGGTTTTGGATCGAGAGCCGTTACTGCTCTGATACCAAATGATAGAAACTGAATTAACTAACAAAGTGCACTGAATGTTTATTAAGAGAATTATCAAGTCAGTTCTCTAATACACACACTAATCACCTCTTTATAGTGTTAGTTAGAACTAACTATTTACACATTAAGTCCCTCTACTTTCAAGACTTAACATATCCATCACTGAACATACAAATACAAACTAATACAAAGAATTACAATCTAACAGTTTACAAAAGCAAAAAATCAATGTTGAGAAACATGTTTGCTATTTAAAATGAACAAATAGCAACTAGGAAAAAAAAACATAAAGAAACACAATCAAATGAAATTTTTTCACACCTTATTATGTAATAATACCATTTTCACTATCAAGGCTATAGGCACTGTTGTTCAGGTACTTCATCTTGTTGACAAGAAGAAGAAACCCGTAATGGTTATGTATACTACTCATTGGGAAAGCAAAATCACAATTACAACTACTTTAGATAAGAAACATGATTGTGTCTGGAAACAACATGAAATTGTCAACTGCACCGTCAATTACACATAGTGTATTACCACTTTAACCCGTAGTTTTATTGCTACAACAAAGAAATTGAAAATGACAAAGAAGCGTCATCGAAATTCTATGATTACATTAAGAGAATTGTCAGCGTCATCTAGATTCTACGATTACATTAAAAGACTTGTCCCTAACAAGACCAAACAAAAACTAATCACGTCAGATATGGCTATATTACAAATTGAACACATAGTAATATAACGCTATGGTTTTGTTACACCTAGAACTCAAGCAATGTCTATGCGCCTGGAGTGCGCCTAGCGCCTTGACTGCGCCTTGCTCCAAATACATTGAAAGTGATGCTCACTTAGTAGAAATTGCAACAAACCTTTGAATAACAACCATCATTTATGCTTGTTTAATGAGCTTTTCTTTCACCTTTTCACATAAACATTAAACAATAGTAAAAAGAATCAAGGGCGCCTGACAGCAAACAACTATTACCTAGCAGTGTTGGAAAAAACCAAAAAAAATCCAAAAAACCAAATCGTATGTAGAACCAAATAAATCAACTATTACTTGACTTTGTCTTAACTGTATTTTAGTTTTTCAGTTCGATTATTGATTCTACAAAGTTTTGCATATTTAATTCTGTTATCACAATATTAGGGTATGTTATTTCATATTTATGTGTTTAATTGTTGTTTCAATAGTCTACAACTCTACGCAGAGTGCAATAGATTTGAATTTGTGTTTTTATGTTAGAATATGTTTTATAAGTATGTTAATAACCAGTTTTTATGTTAAAGTAATAATAATACAAACTTTTGATATATTTAAAAAACGCACTCAACATCTTCATCTATCAAGAAAGCCCTTTCTCCAGAAGAGAAGAAGTGTTACCCAGCGTCGAAGTGAAGTTCCTTGTCCCAGCATCCTTCTTCCTATTGGCTCCATACCAGTTTCCTGGGTATGGAGTCACGTCGGTCGTTTGGCAAGGCTGTTCGCTTGAAGGATTCTTTAGTAAAAAGAGAAAAAATATATAATAAAATTATTATGTATCACAATTTCATCACTACATCAAAGATCTTTTTGTAAATATATTTCACATACAATCATGCATCGTGCATCATGCATCTAAAATAGAGATTGCTAAATTTCCATAAAGACAAGTTGAGTATCCATTTTGAAACAATAAAAGTAATACTTTATAAATAACTTTGACATCAATTGTCATTTCCATATGGTTAGGCAGGAGCTACCCCTCAATATTATTATGTGCAGTAGCTTAAAGATAATACTAAAACAAACTCAAAAAGGGCAGGTGCAAACTAAATTGCATCAGCAACCTGAATTTGTCAACAGTACTTACCTGTTATTCAGAGATCAAGTGTAAGCCATCATATGCATTATGTTGCACCATAGCCCTTTTTCAGTTACACAAAGACTATACTTGAGAGTGCCTTTGAGGACAGAAGCAGATGACTAAAAACACAAAAGCAGCCATTTCAAAAAGCTATGATTTTAAAAATAAATTCAGAAAAATATAAAATCCCATTTGACTATAAAAAAAGGCAACAGTTGTGAATCAAGATCACTGCCAGCAAGATTTGGTCGATATTACCAACGAACTATGAGGTAATTTCAGATCAAATGCAGCACATAAAATCAATTCATGCGTTTAGAAACAAAAGGAGCAGTTGAAAAGTTAAAACTTAATCAAATCATCCATATCCCTATTATAACACATTGGACTTTCTACCAATGAAAGTATCATAAATCATAAAAGCATTCTTGAAATTTTAATTTATAAAAGTATAAAACTATTTCTTTATCGCAAAGTGTAATGTTTCTTGTTATATTTTCCCAAAAAGAGTAATTTTTTAGAAAAAAGAAACATTTTTTGGTTTAAATTCATAATCCCATTAGTAAAAATGTTCATTGTTAAGAACTGGTCAGCATTCACCGTATGAATTGAATCTTACGACGATTGTTCAGTCGTCATCTGAACTTCATACACACCGTCATTATTCCCAATTTCAACAAAAAAAAAACAGAACGAACTCCGTTGTAAAAACTATCATTTAAACGAAAACCAATAATATTAAATACAAAGCGAGTGTTCGATTGGAAAACCCAAACGCTTTCATCGTATTGATTCGAACTGTTATCCCAAATTCCTGAAACAAAACATTAATTCACAGAGATAAAATTATGAATCTGAAGCCCTAAATTGCAGAAATAGTAAAGGTTTCAATGAAAAAAGTGAAGGATGTTGTTGGAATCAACATATATCTACTGCTTAGAAATAATTTTACTGGTGTATACCTCTTGATCGAAGGATTTTGAAAGGTACGCGTATAAACCCTAATCGCGCCGGATGGTGAAGGGTTTTCAAAATAAATAGTGGAATGTTGCCCTAGGGTTTGTGTATTATTCGTGTGAAGAGTAAAACCATATAAGATAATATTAATTTCAAATCATCATCAATCATCGACTACAAATAAGCACGTATTTTAAGATGTAAATGAAAAGTATACGTAAAAACATTGTAAAATTGAATGGAAAGTATACGTAAAAACATTGTAACATGCTGTGAAACGTAAAATATTAA
Source organism: Flaveria bidentis (assembly GCA_018326385.1). Lineage (NCBI taxonomy): Eukaryota > Viridiplantae > Streptophyta > Magnoliopsida > Asterales > Asteraceae > Flaveria > Flaveria bidentis. The sequence continues at coordinate 10,951 of BJCM01274553.1, read as the reverse complement.
AAAACAATAAATAAGTTGATTTAAGATTTGCGCGTTATGACTGGGGCATTAATGATAAAAAAATAAGCTTAAAAACGTTAAACAACACTCGTATGTTGTGCCATTTTACCTCGTATAAACTATAAACCGAAATGTATAACGAGAAAAATTTGTAAAAGATGAAAAGTATATGGGATCAAAGTTAAAAATAAAAAAGTATAAAGATTAAATTGTAAAAAATATAAAAGTATTAAGGTTAAAAGTCACATTTAAAAATAAAAATATCCAAAAGTAAATACAAGCAACTAAAGATAAATTAAAAACCATGATGCATTAAAATATTATTAATTAGTAATAATTATATTAATTAGTAATTTATATATTACTAATTACTAACTTCTTTATGCATAATGATGTTGTAACTTATGCATAATAAGTTTTTCAAAAAAAATTGTTTTTTTTCTTTTAACACAAAGTTTTTCATTATTTACAATTAAACTTCTCAAATTTGACTTTGTTTATTTTTAACCCAAAGCTCTTTATATATTGCAAAATAATCTCATAAGGTTTATATTTTCAACTTTGTTCCCATAGTCATATTTCATAAATCATCGTTTTACGTTTTGTTTTAAAATTTTCAAGTTAACACGACATAACATGCATGTGTGATTTAATATTTTTATGTTTTGTTTTAAATTTGCTAAGTTAACACAACACAATGTGTGTGCGTGATTCAACATTTTGTACGTCTATTTTCCCCTTTTCAAGGGTTCTTCACAACACATGAATCGTAGATCGACTTATTTATATTTTTCTATGTTTACGTTTTGGTCTAAATTATCTGTATCAATACACCACAATTTCAATGTTGGTGATCGTTAGCGGTGGTGTGACATTGATGTTATTTGTCAAGATTTTACGCCTTCGACGCAACGCGAGGAGCTTAATTCTAATATATATATATATATATATATATATATATATATATATGTTGGGTGTCGAATCCAACAAATAAATTATGAAAATGTGAACCTACCGTCACACACACTAAAAATAGTATGAGTGGAAGTAAGGTTCGTGTCCTCAGGGATACGTGTCAATTATTTTATACCAAAAACGTTTTAGCACAGTTACTTTGACTGATTATGGGATAAGGAAGGTGGGGGTTTTACGACAAACTAAAACTTAAAGCAAAAAGTAAAAAAAAAATCCAGTGACCCGACACGGCCGTATCAAAACTGTAAAGGAAATTCTACGCGGTCGTGTTAAGGTTCTGCTAAAAAAACGAAAATTGACATTTTTTGTATTTTTTTATTATGAAAAAGGGATTACTAAAAACGTTAATTAAATGGTGAAATAAATTCAAATATAAAAAATAATTCCAACACTAAGGTAATTTCTTGATTTGATTTGGCTTACGATCATTAACGATTATGGTGCAATGACAATTTTCACTTATGGTTTGTATCGATACTAGACATCACGCCGTTCGGATATCCCCTCTATCTAATGTCCAATAAATCGCAGTTCGTTGATTGGAGCCAACCCGCTACTCTAAGCTCACGCCGTTTGGATCTTAGCGTGTGGGTTGCAATGATAGAAGTATCGATCATAATTAAACACACAATGCCTAACTAGATTGTATGATTCTATAACGAGAATGAATTTATAGACAAACTCAAACCATTAATTGTTCCTTCTATTAAAAAGCAAAACTTGATTAGGGTTTTAAAATTTGAAGAACTTTATTAAAAAATTAATAAGTTGATCAGGTTTATTAATAATCTAATATATACCGGATTAGATCCGGGTTTAAGATCAAGAATCAAACAAACAAACCACTAAAATAAAAACATCTCATAAACGCTTCACATAAGTTCAAACCAAAATCATAGAAATTAAACCTTAATGTTGAAATCAAAGAGTGCCCTAGCTGAACATGGTGGCTAGATTAATGAAAACAAAAACTTACGAAAAAAATAAAACCTCAACAATAATAATTGATCTTTAAAAGTGGAGAAAAGAAGATTCTCCTTTTTTTCTTTCTGCAGCTCTCCAAGAATTCATTTTTCTTTCCTCTTGGTCGATCCCCTTTTTCTATGTAGTTTCCCTCCTTTTATCTTTTGAGTTCTCCCCCTCTTTCAACCAACTCTTCTCTTTGGTTTTAAAGTTTGAATCTTTATCCCCTTTAAAGTTTGAATCTTTATCTCTTTTTCCAGCCATTTGATTATTCTACAAAAACCAAAAATATATAAGAGTAGATTCCATCCTACCAAAAACTACTATTTTATAATTAAAATAAAAGATGCATGCAATTAATGCAAAATATATGCGGAAATGAAACCTAAAATTACTATAATTTATGACTAAAAATATAACTAACAAATCTTCCCAAGCTTAAACCTTTCCTTATCCTCAAGGAAGTCAAAACTAGGAATAACCCTAAAAGTGAAAAGAGAATAGATAGTTATATAATTAGGATGTTGGCTATACCAATCTTAGCCCCGCGTAAGAAGTATGAGGATGAAATCATCTTATTATGCTAATTTTTAGTTGTCGTGGACAAATTGGATTTTCAAGATTTTTATAAATAAATGTGCCCAATTTGCAAGTTATGATCCTCTAACTCTTAAGTTCCGGATTTATCGTTTCATATCAATTAAGACGTGTTAAGCTAGTCATTTAAGTGTGCCAACACCTTTCTTCACACGGTGGAAACCTTCCTAACCTCAATGACTATAGAGAACAAGTGGTCAATTTTTCACCACACGATATCACAAATGATTTTTTTTTTCATTTGTCATTATTGCGGCTTATTTATCACGTCACTAGCTTCTTTTCTCTCTACTAGCTTCTTTTCTCTCTATTTTTTTTTTCTTTTTTTTTCATTTGGACTCGGCTCTTAACCTATTTTTGCTAGGTCTCAGTTTCCTTATGTGATCAGATCGGCATTAGGCACACATGGCTATTAGGTGTTTTATCTTTATAAACCAAGAACAAAGGGCACTAGCATAACGGAACACATTTATCTATTTATTACTATCAACCTATTTGTACACGCAACCTACGATTAGCATAATAAAAGTAATATCATTTTTCATGTTATTCTCAAAATCTTTCCCGAGGCTACGAAGATGTTACCCCTGTTTTTTTTATGCATACCTAATACTATGATTAACTATATATAATACAGTCCTAATTGCAGTTCCTAAAACTACCATAACTATGATGCAACCCTAAACGCAATATGTAATATGTAATTGAATGATAAATAAGCCGAAAAAAATTAAAATTACCTATCCACAAGCTTGAATTCAGTGTCGTCCTCGAGGCTTGGAGTAGAGAGTAGGATGGAAATTACTAAGGTGGTGGATGGGGTGGACGTCTAAGGTGGAGCTCATGTAAAGCAGAAATCGCGCGACCCATTTCTTGCTGGTGATCATACATGAGACGTAGCATGGCCCCTTGGTTATGGAGTTCCCCTTGGACATGATGAATGTCTTGGCGAACTTCGGATAACATGGTGTCAAATGAGGTGAAACGGGGCATGTATTCCTCATGATGATCCGTTGGGGGAGGAGCAGCTGATGCATTTCCCGGGGCACGATTATCTTCTTCATCTACATCATCGGCTTGATCGCCATACCCTTGTTGGTAGTTACCTTGGAGTAACCATCGTGTTGCTTTCACCGGTTCGGCTAAGGACAGCAAATGATGAGTGTCTTCGGAAATCACGAGGTACCTTTTCTTCTGAGTTCCATTCAGCCAAATTTGAGTATGAAAATGGATTTTGAACAACTGCATTTTCTCCATTTGAACCATGTCAAGGTATCGCGGCCCTTTTAATCTTTCCAATGCAATTGGTAAACGCAGATTAGCTATGGAATGAGTCCGAAGACGGTGATGATTGAACCACAATGAATCTGTCTAGCCGTAGATTGCGCCATGTGTATTAACTTGTGGTAGAGATAAAGGGCAAAGTTTGGCTTTTGTGGTTGTGGGTTAATCATACACCATAGGAGGTAGAGCTCATGTTGGGTGACGCCTCCAGTGTCTTTTCGAGCGTCTATGATGTTGGAGAGGAGCCTGTGTGCAACTCGAAGTGTTGGATGTACGATATGTGATGCTTTTGCATTAGTGGCAACGTACATCCACTTATCCGTAATGGCCGCCCAAAAGTCTTTAGCATTGAACTCGGGATGAGTGGGTGCGTCGGGCGTGAAGGTATCCTGAGTCGGAGCACAAATCATACCACATATCTGATCAACGATGAGGTTGTAAGAATCATTGAACAACCGAAAGTGCAGCACCTCGTCTTTGAATTCGACCGAACTTAAGAACTCGGTGGTCATTCGTTTGTATCCTTCATCATCCCAATCAAACAATCCTTCCCACCCAATGTTGGTGAATAGTTTCTCCACACCATTAAAAACCCCGATTGCTTTCATGGCATCATCGTCTGCAAATCTGGTGTTAACCATAACTCGTTTGTGTAGAGCATTGAACCTTTTTCGTTGATCCTCATCAATGAATATCATATTATCATCGTTGGGTGTTGTGGTCTGGATCTTGGGGTTCGTCGTGACGTACCAGCTTTGTGTTGGCTAGAAGATGCTCCTTGTCGTGCGCGTAAAGCGTTTCGTACATGTCTGGACACCGAAGCAGATAACGGGACTTGTGTTTTATTGCGAACCATTCTTATATGTGAGTTGTTAGCCCTACATAAGTGACCAAACCATCAAGTTAATATTAGAGATTTGTTGAGGTAACCAAAAACTAGCAATAGTCAAGGCATTCATGCAGATTAACTAAATAGGGCATAAACCAAGTTCACAACTCAAATCAAACCCAATAAACCATCAAACAATCAGCCTAATACCATATATATACTTCAACCATGTTCTAGGCGAGAAGAAAACATACCTTTAAACCCTGTTTTTGAATATGCAGACGACAATTGATGGGTCTAAAATTCAATTTACCTAATTACAGAGATACACCCAACTCTATTGATAGCACAAAATTCAATCTTTAGGATTTTTACCTGGAGTGGAAACAAAGATGAATATCTTGAACAATAGGGGGAATGGGTTGGGATATGCCCTGTTCAGTGGCGATGGTGGTCGTCGAGGTGCAGGGCGGCGCAGGTTGAGGTCACGGCGACGCGCGGTGGATGGTGGTCACCGAGATGGTTGCCGAGATGGTTCGCGATGGATGGAGATTGCGAAGGGTTCGCGAAGGGGTTGGTCGGAAGTGGTGGATGATGGTGCGTCGGTTGTGGGAGGAGCACGGTTGTGCAAGTGTGTGGTGAGTTGGGGCGTTGGTGGTTGTGGGGGGGTGAGTGAGAGGGTTAGTTTGATGGCAATGGGTGAAGTTTTAGATTTAGGGCTAGATTTCCCCTCCCCTTATATTTTTTTTAAATCAGAAAACAGCTTGACACGGTCGTGTTAAATCTAACACGACTGTTTTACCATTCTGGAATTTCTAAGTTAAACAAAATCCTGACGCGTCTGTTTTCAAATTTTGTCAAATATTTTTATGTGGTCATTTTTTATTTATTATTTGACAATGTTTGACAACACCCCCCACTTTTTGTGTTTTTTATAAAGAAAAAAAATAGAAATAAAACAAACGAAATACGGGTTGCCTCCCGCGTAGTGCCTTTCTTTAACATCTTTGGCTAGACATAATTCTTTTTAATGCTCGTAGTTTGGATTATCCAATCCCATCAAATCACCTTTTTCTTTTTGGAATCCTTCATAGAACAATTTTAACCTATGCCCGTTCACTTTGAACGTTTTTCCTATTTTCTCACTTGTAACTTCCACTGCACCATGAACAAAAACATTAGTAACCACAAGCGGGCCAACCCAGCGGGACCGTAATTTTCCAGGAAATAACTTGAGTTTTGATAAGAATAACAAAACCTTTTGACCTATGCTGAAAGATTTTCGCGAGTTTACCTTATCATGATATGCTTTGGTTTTGTCTTTGTAAATTCGAGAGTTCTCAAAAGCATCATTACGAATTTCTTCCAACTCATGAATTTGTAGCTTATGGTAAACCCCGGCTTCATAGATCGTCATGTTGAATTTCTTAATGGCCCAAAAAGCCTTGTTCTCTAATTCAACTGGAAGATGACAAGCCTTTCCATATACGAGACGAAAAGGTGACATACCTATGGGTGTTTTATAGGTTGTGCGATATGCCCATAATGCGTCATCCAAACGCAAGCTCCAATCTTTACGATTTGGGTTAACCGTCTTCTCAAGTATCGACTTTATCTCCCGATTAGAAATCTCGGCTCGACCATTCGTTTGTGGATGGTAAGCCGTTGACAAACGATGTGTAACGCCATATTTCTTGAACAGGGCTTCGATCGTCTTGTTGCAAAAGTGTGATCCTTTGTCGCTTATGAATGCCCTTGGCATGCCAAACCTACTAAAGATATTAGCTTTAATAAAACCTGAAACAACTTTAGCATCGTTAGTCCTTGTGGCCTTCGCCTCTACCCATTTAGAGACGTAATCCACGGCTAGTAATATATAAACATTACCAAACGAAGATGGAAAGGGACCCATAAAATCAATGCCCCATACATCAAAGATTTCACATACATGAATGGGTGTGAGGGGCATTTGATCTTTAGCTTTTAAATTACCTGTTTTCTGGCATTGTTCACAAGATTTGCAAAACATATATGAATCAAGAAATATGCTTGGCCAATAGAAACCCGAGTCGAGTACCTTGTGTGTTGTCCGTTTTAGGCCAAAATGCCCACCACAAGCTTGTGAGTGACAAAATTCTAGAATGGAAGGTACCTCACTCATGTCGACACATCTTCATATAACTTGATCGGCACAATACTTCCAAAGGTATGGTTCATCCCAAACATATCTTCTTGTTTCCCTTTTTATCTTATCTTTTTGCGCACGGGAAAGATCGAAGGGAAAAGTATTTTCCACTTTGTAGTTTACAATATCGGCATACCAAGGAGTGGTGATTTGAGTAGCAAATAGATGTTCATCAGGGAATGAGTCATTTAAGGGCATTGGTTCCCCATTGTTTATGATCCTGCTTAGGTGATTAGCCACAAGATTTTCCTTTCCACTTTTATCTCTGATTTCCAAGTCGAATTATTGAAGTAGGAGCACCCATCTGATAAGTCTTGGCTTAACATCCTTCTTAGTCATGAGGTATCTCAAAGCTGCATGATCAGAATATATAATTACTTTAGTACCCAATAAATATTGTCTAAATTTCTCTAAAGCAAAAACAATAGCTAAAAGCTCCTTTTCAGTGGTTGAGTAATTACTTTGAGCGTGATCCAAGGTTCTTGAAGCATAATAGATCACATGTGGTACTCTATCCTTCCTTTGACCCAACACCGCTCCTACCGTATGATTGCTTGCATCACACATGATCTCGAATGGAAAACTCCAATCCGGCAGTTGGATTATCGGTGCACTAAACAATGAGGTCTTTAGGGTATCAAAGGCTTGCTTGTATGCTTTGGAAAACATAAATTCTACATCTTTTTGTAGAAGCTCACACATTGGTCTTGTTATCTTGGAAAAATCTTTGATAAATCTTCAGTAAAATCCTACATGACCAAGAAAAGAACGCACTTCGTGCACACTATTAGGATAAGGTAAAGATTTAATAACATTAATTTTTGCTTTATCAACCTTTAAACCTTTTGAAGAGACAACATGACCTAAAATAAGATCTTGATCAACCATGAAATGACATTTCTCATAATTTAAAACAAGGTTAGTCTCAATGCATCTTTTTAAAATCTTAGTCAAGTTTTCCAAACATTCTTTAAAATAATTCCCATACACGGTGAAATCATCCATAAAAACTTCAATTAACTCTTCAACATAATCAGAAAATATACTTACCATGCACCTTTGGAACGTGGCGGGGGCATTGCAAAGCCCAAAGGGCATCCGCCGATACGCAAACGTGCCAAAAGGGCATGTAAAAGTTGTTTTCTCTTGGTCCTCTGGTGCAACGGGTATTTGATGAAAACTAGAATACCCATCTAAGCAACAATAGTGGGACTTACCTGCTAATCTTTCTAGCATTTGATCTATAAATGGTAGTGGAAAGTGGTACTTGCGAGTTGAGGCATTTAGCCTTCTATAGTCAATACAAACCCGCCACCCGTTTTGAACACAAGTGGGGACCAATTCACCTTGTTCATTTTCAGTCACAGTTATATCTGTTTTCTTAGTGCTTCTCTTGTTGGCTTGTAATCCTCCTCCATTAGGATTTTGTGCATGCAAAGTGATGGGCTCAAACCTTTTATGTCGGCTATGGTCCACCCAATTGCTTTCTTGTATAGCTTGAATGTGTTGATCAATTCTTTTTCTTCCTCACTTGTTAGCTTATTAGATATGATCACCGGTAAAGTTTCTTTCTCTCCAAGGTATGCATACTTTAGATGATTAGGGAGGGCTTTAAGCTCTAGCTCGGGTGCCTGCAAAATAGATGGAACAAGCTTTTGGTTAGTAATTGGAAGTTGCTTTTTTGTGGTTCATACCTTGCTTTCTTCTGTTCTTCCATAAATGTTACTACTTCCATCAATTCTTCCCAAGCTTGAACTTTTCGATGAGCTCTTTTGCTGTTATTTCATCAATGCTTCTATTTAACACCATTGCTAGAACATCATGGTTAGATAACTCAAAATAATCATCAGTCAAAGGTTCAATAACATCTAACCAATTCAAAGAAGAAACATCACTTGGATATTGCATAGCATCATATATATTAAAATGGATAACCTCACCATCAAATTCCATTGAAAGAGTGCCACTATAAACATCAATTTTTGTTTTTGCGGTTTTCAAAAATGGTCTTCCTAACAAATGGAACTTGAATTCGAGATATCATCATCTTTCATGTCCAAAACATAAAAATCTGCTGGAAATACCAATTCATTCACTTGGACTAATACATCTTCTAGTACACCTTTTGGGTATACTATAGAACGATCGACCAATTGAATGACTACCCCGGTCCTCTTTAACGCTCCTACATTAAGTGTTTTGAAAATAGAGTATGGTAGAACGTTAATAGAAGCTCCAAGGTCTAGCATGGCTCGAGGTATGCTAAGATTCCCCAATTTGCAAGGAACCGTAAAGACACCCGGATCCTTACACTTTGGTGGTAATCTTTTTTGTAACACTGCAGAAATATTTTCACCTACCTTGACTTTTTCATTACCTTTAAGCTTTTTCTTATATGTACAAAGTTCTTTTAAAAACTTAGCATATCTAGGAACTTGTTTTATAGCATCAAGTAGTGGTATGTTTACCTCTACCTTACAAAATGTTTCCATAATCTCTTGTTCTTCCCTTTGTTTTTGTGTACCTTTTAGTCTTGAAGGGAATGGAGGTGGAGGAATGTACTTTGCCTTAACTTCATCGGGTTTTGTTTTATCCTTCTTTTCCACGTCATTCTTCTCAACCACAATCTCTTCTTCCTCCTCTTGTATTACCGGATCATCATAACTCTTTCCACTCCTCAAGGTAATTGAACAAGCATTATGCTTAGGATTTGTTTCGGTTTGTGCGGGTAGCTTACCTTGGGACTCTATCTTGCTTACCGAGTTGGCTAGTTGAGTTATTTGTTGCTCCAAATTCTTTATGCTAGCCTTTGTTTCCTGCTGGAACGTGTGTGTGTTGGTTGCTAAACTCTTGACAATATCTTCCAAAGACATCCCTGAGCTTCCTGTTTGTTGTTGTTGGCGAGGCTGAAAGTTTTGTTGATTGTTTTGCATCTGAAAGGGAGGTCTTTGATGGAATTGTGGGGCTCTTTGTGGATAACCAACATTGGGTGGTTGTCCCCAATTTTGGTTATTTCTTTGTTGTTCATAGGATCTTGGATTCTGCCCCGGATAACCTCCTATTGCTTGTGCTTCTTCAACGTCTTCTTGAAGTTTGGGACACATATTAGTGGGGTGTCTAAATTGTAAGCAAATTCCACGCGCTCGAGGTTTTTGTTCATCTTCCTTGCCTTTTGTAAGCTGCATTACTGCTTTAGTCAACTCAGCAAGTTGGCTTTCAATGTGAGGAGTGCTCACTTCTTTAACCGCCCGTGGTACATCGTCATACCATCCATCTTCTTGTGAGGAATGTTTGGTATCTTCAGCTATGGACGTTATCAATTCTCTGATTTGGGTTGGTGTTTTATCAAGTAAAGCTCCTCCACTAGAGGCATTTATTAAACGCCTTCTAGTGGTGCTAACCCTTCATAAAAGTATTGAAGTAATTGATCTTCCGAGATGCCATGTTGTGGGCATCGAGCACAAAGCTTCTTGAATCTTTCCCAATAAGTATGCAAAGCTTCTCTTTTTGCTTGTTTGATCCCGGTGATCTCTTTGTGTAGAATAGATGCTTTGACTTCTGGGAAGTACTTGTCTAAAAATAGTTTTGCAAGATCATTCCATGTGTTTACCGACCCCGATGATAGGTAATATAACCATTCTTTAGCTTAATCTTGCATAGCAAAGGGTAATACCCTAAGCTTGATTTTATATTCAGTAACATTGTGTGGCTTCATTCCGGAACACACAACATGGAATTCCTTGAGAAACTTATGAGGGTCTTCATTCTCAAGGCCTCGGAAGAGTGGTAACAAGTGGATAAGACCGGATTTCAACTCAAAATTCACCATAGCAGGGTAGTTTATGTAGAGGGGTTGTTGGGTAACATCGTGAGTTGCCCATTGTCTAAGGGTTTGTTCAGCTGGAGCTGTAACATCTCGTATTTTCGTTAAATTAAGAGTTAACTTTAGTTATTCTTGCAAGGGTTATTATGGTCAATTGTGGAATTCATGTGTTACTTATGCTCATTCTTTTAATTACCACTAAGTTAATGTATGAAAATTAAAAATGAAAATATTAAATAATATTAATTTGTAAAAGACATTAGTCTTAGAAATGTTTTAAAACATAATTAAGTTG
>BJCM01274552.1:0-13996 GCA_018326385.1 Flaveria bidentis | reverse complement strand
ATTTTTCTTTCCATAGGCCAGCTTTGTGTAGGGCCTGTTTGTGATAAACAAACGACTGGCTGATGGGTTGAACTTTGGGTTCACTAACTCTTTTAGGAGGCGTCACTGAGTTCCTCTTAAAAGAGCTAGGTGTAGATACATGAAGTTCAACTTTCCTCCTCGGTGTCTGATAATAAGGACAATGAGACGCTATGTGACCGTACTCTCCACAATTATAGCAGGATCTGCTTTCAACTTTTCGGTTTATATGTTTTGGTGGAGATGTAGATGTCACACGGTCGATCTTATTATTTTTAGATTGAGACACTTCTTTGTTAGATGCATGATTGGGTTTTACAAACTTAATTGCTTTACCTGGACTTTGACATGATGCTCGTGATTGATTAGGTCTAATAGTCTTTTTGGGTTCTTATTTTACTTTGTTTGACCCTGACTTTAAATTAACCTTTTCAAACTCTATTTCTAGGTTAACACAAGGCATCTTTCCTTTTGGCTTTGAAGTGGCCTCCTTTTGTTTAGTGTTAGATTCATTGGATTTACTTACAGAATATGGGTCACTAACAAGAGGAGTGGACACCACATGATCCTTGATGGGGTTATTGTTAATCGGTTTACTTTTGGTGGTCATCAAGGTCTCAGGTGGTGGTGGAATCACTTTGTATCCCAATCCCTCCCCATTGTTTCTCTCTCTCACTAAGTGTTGGACAATGTGAGAGAGCTTGTCCAACTGTGGAGTTTTTGTTTTAAGGAGTTGACTTCTACTTCTAAAATTTCCTTTTGCTTCTTAGTGTCCTCTAGGTAGTTAAGATAATACCTAATGTCATTTTCTTGGTTAAAGGCAACTACTTCTGTTTCCCTAAGCTGTTTGTTCAATAGGTCTATCTTTTCCTTGTAACTGTGCTCGTTTTGTTTTAATACTCTATTTGCCTCAGTGCACAGTTCCAGATCCTTTACTAAGCTATCATTATGATTTAATAACCTAGTAAATTTCAAATCTATACTTTCTCTAAATTTATTGCAATCTAAACAAGCATGATTATTGAACAACTGGTCAGTAGTACTTACCTGAGATGTTGAAGAGGAATCAGCCATGAGCGCAGAATCTGTCTCTGGTTCTAGTGATTCTGACGTAGATGCAGATTTTTCTTCTTCAGGCAAGTGGTTGACCACATGTGCAGTGTCTTCAGAATTTGACATCGCGATCTCTACTGCTATATCTCCCTCACTGGCGGAATCGTCATCAATGTCCTCCATACTAGCTATGTTGGATTCTCCCGGTGAGACGAACCGAAAGCTCCAGTCCTGTCCTTCATCCTCATTAGCAGTCAAGGCTTTAGGGTCCTTTCTTGATGAAGGAGAACTGCTAGATGTGGTCTTGTCCTAACGATTAAAGGACGAGAAGGGATTGCCATTACCAGTCTTCTTTGGCTTCACACACTCCCGCTTGAAGTGCCCATTCTCACCACAGTTGAAACAAGTTACCTTTGACTTGTCAAAGCCAAAGGTCGTGTCCTTGGAAGCAACCAAGTTCTGTCCGGTCTTTTTGACAAACTTTTTAGCTCGTCGGACAGCACTTGCCAAGGCCCACATAATATCCATTCGTTCAAACTCCATCTCATCCACCTGTTCATAATCCTCGTCTGCCAGGGACAATTTCCTATCTTTCCAACAATTAGTCCATCATAGGAGTGGACTACAGCAGCTAAGAGGTCCATGTGTTATCTGGCCACCTCAACAATCACGTTACCGAAGTTATCGGTCTTCAATTTTGCTGCATTGGCTTCAGGTATAATATACTGGGTACCCGATGACCCTGACGTTTCAGACCCTGACGTTTCGGACCCTGAAGTAGAAGTTTGTGCTGGAACTGCTGAGCTTGAGACGAAGGCAGTCTGAAGTGGTGCTCCAGATGTCTTGGCTTGAGGAGTCGCATTGTAGAGTGCAGGATTTTGATCGTAGTTGGCCTTTTGGGCTCTGTACTTCATCCTGAGTTCCTCATCTCTCAGTTTCAGAATGAAGTCATTTATATCTAACTTCGATAGCATCCCATTCTGTCTGAGATTTGAAACGAAGGAAGCCCATTTCTCTGGTAATCCATCTGCAAAGTTGGATACCTTATCCTCCATCGACGTAGTTACTCCATGAGTGTGCATCTCACTCATCAAGTGGTAGAATCTGTCGATCATATCGTCTAGGCTTTCCTTTCCCATTGAAGAGAAGTTGTCGAACTCCTACTGGCATACTGTACCCCGACTCTATTGCCTCCCACAAACTTGTATCTACTCCATTTAAGTAGATTTCGAAACGTTGCTTCCATTGTTGGTAGTCGTCTAACGTGATAAGCTTCGGGGGTTTATTATGAATTCCCGCTTCATTCTCCAATAGTAGTAGATTCTGAATACGAGTGTCTCTACTTGCTGTGTATGCTGAAAACTGGTCCTCCATCTCACTTAACTTTACTATTAAACAAACTGTTTATGTGTGCGAATGAAGATATGCTATTGGGCTTATTCGGGCGATTGACTAGGCGAATGGTTCAATCGTGCGACTGAACATATGCGGATGAGTCAGTCGGCCGAATGAACTAATGCGGTTGAACAGTCTGAATAGGGTTCTCAGTCGTACGAATGAGTGTACGAATGAGTCCAATCGTGCGGTTGGAGAATGCGAATGAACTCAGTAGTGCGATTGAGCCAATCGTGCGACTGAACCTGCTAAAGTTTGATAATTCGTAGGTTAAACGTGTATTGGCCGTAAAAACACAAATTTTCACAAACCCTAATCGCCGTATGCCGGAAAAACTAAAATTTATGGTCAGGAAACGTCTAAAAATTCCGTTTGACAGAAAAAGATTGTGTTTTTAGTGAAAATCACATTTTTTGTATCAAAAACAATTGAATCAACACGTAATCAAGAGCCAAGGCTCTGATACCATTTGTTAGGATCAAGTATTTGAATGAAATACTAAGTGATTAATGTGTAAACCAAACCAAATAGTGATCGGTGAGAACGCACGTAGAAACAATTATGTATTGAATCTAATGTCAAGAATCGATTAGGAATGGATCTACAGCGTTCTATGAACTTGGAGTATGAACTTAGAGGCTTCTGGACGGCTAGGGTACGTCTGGAGTCGAAGTGTATTTAATGCTTACATTTTTCCATGAATTAGGTGGTATTTATAGGTTAGGGTTGCTCATTTGAGTGACTGAACCATTAGCATGGTTCAGTCGTGCGATTGAGTCATACGGTTGGTCCATTCGTACGACTGAGTGTTCAGTCGTGCGACTGAGCCATTCTTATGTGACAATCATACGACTGGTCCAGTCTCCTTGTTCAGTCGTACGACTGAGTCATTCGCATGAAGTTGTTCATGCGTATGGTCCATTAGCATGGGCCATTCGCATGATAACTTCATGTTATTAAGTTTTAATGTATTAATTGTTATAATATTATATGTATTAATTCAAATAACCAGAACCTATATAGTCAAGTCAATATGCGTTACACAACTCATTAATGAAATATTAAGCATTATAAATCACAACCAAACAATCTTATTTTATTAAATACCCAAGCATTACATAAGTGTAAGACATTTAAGACATATTACATTAAGATCCGAATCTAGGTAGTAAGACATTCAAGACATATTACATTAAGATTCGAATCTAGGTACATATGTATCAACAGAAAAAATCATGATCCTCATCATCCCTTTGTTTTGTGTAAACAAAGACCTGGGTTAAAGGCACCTCTGTTTTACGTGAGTAAAGACCTGGTGACCAACTGTATATTAATCTAGAGCTTCTATATCAATGCTTCTATATCAATGATCTATATAATCTTTGATTAATAGATTAATATGTCAGGTAACCAACTGTATATTAATCTAGAGCTTCTAAAGATAGGATCCCTCTGATATGTGATCAACTGTATATTAATCTAGAGCTTCTATATCAATGCATTAATGAGATATCCAATGCATCTCAAGATAGAACTTATAACTTAAAGTATATAGTTATTAAGTGTGAAAAAGTGATTATTTGACTCACAAAGGGAGGACAAAATCTTCGTGAATTAAATGTGAAGCCCATAACAGTTATTTCCTAACAAACATGAAAACATGATAAACAGCAAGCATAGTTGATACATTAACTCTTGTATGGATTTAAGTGGACAATATACTTGCAATCAGAACTATGTTCAGGTATCAATTCAACAAAATAACTCATTAGGAAGAGGCTTAGTGTTATAGTATGATCCCATTATATGTGTATATATGTGCTTGTGCATTAACACACTGCCACATGTTCTTCATGATAACATTCTTAGAAACTTAAGATAAATGCATTTGATCATCATTAATCAAAAATTTTTGGGGAGTAGAATCATGAAGATAAGTTAATCCATCAACATATTTGTCTATTTCATTATCATTTTGAAGAAATTAGAACCTGGGCACCATCTTGGCTCTTGGATACATGTAGTTTTTTTTTTAAATTAAACTTTTTTTGCACAATTGTCATGAATACAAAGTCAACAAGGTCCAAAAGCAATAAAAGGTTCTAAATAATAGACTTGGACCATACAATAAAATAAGTCTTTCACAAGTGCTTTTTAAGCATCGGCAGAAGCTATAGTGCTTTTTAAGCATCAGCAGAAGCTACAATGACTTTTAAGTATCAGCAAAAGCTACAGTGCCTTTTAAGCATCAGCAGAAGCTACAGTGCCCTTTAAGCACCAGCAAAAGCTACAGTGTGGAAACTTTATTTATCTATCCGTATATTGGTAAACTACGGATGGACAAGTTCAAAAAGTATAATCTAATTTCATAGTTTGGTATGAAAATTTAAGTTATACTTAATCAGCAGAAGTTTTTAGGACATCCGCAGAAGATTTATGGAATCCGTAGAAACTGTGCGGAAGAACTAAGAACTTCAGATAAGTTAAATTGTTGAGGGTCCCACATCACTAAATAAATAAAATAAATGTGTCTAAGAGAGTATAAATGGTGTTCTTTAACTTTAATATTCATTATTCACTTTTTCAGAACACTTTTTCAGACCTAGAAACTCGCACTCAACAAACTTTTCCCCCTTTCTCTAACATTCAAAATTTCTGAATCAAAACATCAAAAAAATACATAACCTTGTTCTCATATCACTGTATTCAAGATGGCTAATCGATTTGCGAGAGAGCACAATGTGTGTGCATTCTTAAATCTAGACAACCCCGTGTCAGAAGGATGCAGAGACATTATTTGATATCTACGACGATCCAGGATCTTCTATGACTTAACAGCAGAGCCTTTGGTTCTTCAAGATCACATAGTTGATTTCTAGAACTTAGCTCGAATCGAGGAAGATAGAGAATCGGAAGTGATTGTAGCCGATGTAAAGAATGAAAGACTGAGGATAGATGAGCAGACCATCAGAAGGGTATTAGAGTTGGGAGAGCAAGAAGTTGGGCACCCTGATGTATTCGACAATGAATACATAGAGAAAGTGTTCTACCTAATGGGGTATGATGGTGACGTTGACAAGGGCGAAATAAAGAAAGGGAGACTATGCAAGGCATACAGACTTCTATGTCACACTTATCTGAAGTGCATGTCCAACAGAAAGTCTGGACTTGATAGATTCTCTAGGCATATTTCATCTAGCATCATTGGTATATTTGAGGGAAGAACCTACAATTACTCTAAGTACATCTTCAACTATCTATGCGACCACATCCGAGTACAAAAAGCTGATAAGATATACATGTTTCCAAGGTTTTTGCAACTTATCATTAATATAGAATTTCCAAGAATAGAAAGGGATGGAGGTGTGTTTGTGCAAGCTCATCTAGGGAGATCATTCTTGAACAAGATCAGTGGAAGGTATGAAGGAGGAGACATGCCTATGTTTGCACACGTGTCAGATCCTAATGCAAACATTCCCCAAGAGCTTGTGTGGGAAGATCAACATGAGGGTTCTCCAACCAACTCTGTACAAGCCTCTCACTCACCCCATCAATCACACATTCACCAACAACATCAATCTCTATAACATCCCTCACCATCAAGCCAAAACACTCTGCACATTTCACCCATACACTCTGTTCAATCTCAACAGTCTCCATCACCAAGCCAAGACACTCAGCCAATCTCTCCACTTTTTCATCAATCATCTGAGAGTATGCATACTGAACCCATCTCTGTCACTTAGTCTCTAAACACAGTTCACACTGGTGAGACTGAGTTGATCTCTCAAGCAAGCACCATCCCCCTATCACTCTCCAACTCTAAAAAACTAGTCGCCTCCAATCAGACAGAACCTTTAGTGCTCAGCATGAATCTTGAATCACAACCTCATCATGATAAGCCTGTTCAAGCAAAAGAGGAATGCTCTAGTTCAACAATTATGGCTCATACCAAAGAACATAAAGAAGAGATTGCTGACCAACAAGAAGAAATGGGAGAAGAAGAAAAATATGAGGAAGTAATTGCCTATGATAAAGATGACATCAGTGATAACGACATTCCATTGAGCAAAAGCTATCTAGTAACTGAATACAACAAGCTAGTTGTAAAGTCCAACAAGAGAAAGGAAAGAATTCAAGAACTAAAAGGAGTAATCAAATAAAAGGTGAGCTGCTAATAAAGAAAGAATCAAGAATCAAAAGACTAAGAGAAGATGCTTAGTGCAATAATGAAGTGATTGATGCCTTACTTCAACAAGATTCTGAGCTCAAAGAATCAGTAGAGGCTGAGAAGGATGAAAATAAGAAACTGATGCTAAAGATTGATCAAGCAAATAAGTCTCTCTCTGTTCAATTAGCTCTGTTGAAAATAAAAGAACAAGAGATTGAGCAGCTGAAAATGAAAATATGTGCTCTTGAATCAAACCAACAAAAGGAACCTGCTGAATCTTCCAAGCAACTGATTCTATACTCAAGGAAGAGGAAGTATTTGGGTTCCATAAAGCAAAAGGTGATTAAGGTTGAAGGTGAGTCTAAAAAGGCAAAGCTTACATCTACTGAGCACACTCCTTCGGTGGATGTGTCCACATTGAAGTCAATCACTCATGATGAAGCTGAAAGTGATGATGAATGGGGTGAGCTGACAAAAGATGATTCCCTAAAAACAGACAAAGAAGCAAAGGATGAAGACCTATTGACATCCAAAGATATACTGGAAGAAAGGCATGAATCCTTAATGTTCATGACCCTGATCAACCATGAATTTCCATATGACATGGTTGAAAGGATGAATCTGACTGAGATGAAGAATATACTAAAAGAGTTTGAGCTTGCAAGATTCATAATTCCAAATTATGATTATGAAGAATTCACAACTTTTCAAGCCATTCAGAAAATCAAGAAAGATCTAGGTCACTGTGATACAGCTAAGCTCTCAAAATACAATATGATTTGCTGGTTGCAGGGTCATAACTACAAAAGCTATGAACTCAAGGAAAGATCAGTTGGTGAGCTAAGGAGAATGATGGAGCATGTCATGGCTTTTAAGCTTGACACATGAGTGAGATTCAGAACTGAAGCTCCAAATTCTACTGCTGAGCAACAAAGCTAACTCCCTGCAGATCCTATAACTGTTATATCTAAAGATAGAAAGATAAGCTAATAAGAGAGCCTAGGGAAGTTATCCCTGGAAAAGTGTGGCCTCTGGGCACAACAGTTAGAGAAATTACTAAGCAAAAATCTACACTGATAAAGCTATATGACCACATCACAACTCCTAGTTCTGTGGAGGAAAACAGGATTATGGCCTGGAAATATGATCCAGACTAGGATTTTGCAATCATTAAAAGAACATCTAGAAGAATCCAATACTTCCATGATGTAGAAACATTACTAAGTTTTCCTAAGAGAGATATTAAAGATCTACAAAGCCTAACCATGTCTAACTATCCAATCCATTCAAGGGGAAGAGATTTTTTTGTGTCTGTGGGAAAGATAAAGACAAAATTCATAGATGATGTGATCAAGGAGGATAAGAAAGATGATGCTAAGCAAAGAAAGAGAATTAAAGGAATCAAAAGAACAACATCTAAGCCCTCTTCACTTGTAGATGAGGAAATTTTAAAAAAGTTTGGATACAGCAACAGAACTGCAGCATCTTCAAAAGCTTTAATGGAAATCAATATACATATCCCATAATACAATAGGGATATGTTGAGAAGACCAAAGAATTAGTGCTGCTGAGGAATGCAAAAGGAAAGAAAGCAGAGAGAATCAGAATTTTTGACCCAGTAGAAATCAAACTGATCCACCCTAGCTATACATCATACCTTCATGACAAATTCTTCCCAAAGCTAACTGATGAAAGGGGTCAGAATGACTTATGTCTATATGTGCACATGATTCAAGTTGTGGATAAACTACATGCTAAAGCATACAAGAGAAGAAGATATAATGTTGGGATCCTGAAAGGAGCTAACATTAAAGATGTATCAAAACTAAGAATCTAAGAAGAAGATGAGCTGGAAGTAGTCAATAACCAATGTGTGGTGGAAACTCTGACTACAGAAGAAGACATTCTGGGACTGAGCTTTGATACACTTAAAAAGATATGTAGAATGGAGATCAAATACAAATATGATGATAAGGATACAGTATCTTACTTCAACAAAAGGATGGTGACAAGATTGAAAGAAGTTTCAGTTTTGAAGAGCTTATAACAAGTGTCTAAGCCTAATGGGGAGTATTGTTAGGTCTAGGATCAATAGATCTAGTCTATTTTGTATAGGCTTAGAACTTGAATTAATATTTGTAATGAATGCTTCTAATTCCTTATTATGTATGCATTAAATGTATAGGTTAACCCATATATATGTGTGTTGATTTATGTATGTTTGCAGGTAATATTATTATAATTGGTGAATTTCTGAAATTGACCAAGTGTAAGAAACATCTACGGATGAACATTTTGTTCTTCCGTAGATATGTTTCTTACAAGTAAAATACATCCGAAGATCTTCTACGGATGAACAACCAGCTTTGAGGATGAAAGAACAATATACCTTCGGAAGACAAGATACCATCGGAAGAGCAAGTTTACCTTGGGAAGAACAAGTTTGCTTTGGAAGAACTTGATTCCTACGGAAGAACAATTATCTACAGAAGACACTTCTCCTGCAGAGTGCAAACACTTGTATTCAAATAATACAAGTGTTACAAGTCAACAAGACAGTTATGTGAATCCCAAGAGATCCGGTGATTCCTTAACAGAAACAATTCCAAATCCCAGGAGATCTGGTGTTTCTTTAACAGAAACATTATTAATTATAAATATGGATCTTAGGTTTCAAATCAAGCAGATGGCTGAGACGGCTGAGAGGGCTTTGACGACAAACATCCAAGCAGCAACATTACAATCACCAAATATCACATCAAATCACACAAATCAAAACCCTAGCAGTCATCACATCATCAAACACTAAAATCAATATCATTCATTCATTCATTGTTTATTCAACTGTAATCATTAACATGTTTTTTAATGAAATACGTTTGAATTGAATATTTTTCTAATCATTAATTGTGTTTCATTCATTGTGTTTATCTTATTCTTTAATCATTATTGATATTGAAATTAATACAAATAATTAAACCAAGTTAACGTTGATTCCGCAAACGTTGACTTGACTTCAATCAACACTGATAAAATCTGATTGCGATCCTTGGATTCACAAGCCCAAACTTTCCACTAGTTGTATTGCTTGGAAACTTCCTTTATGTCCTTTTGTAGAACTTTTTGGCTCTATGAGTGAGAAGAGTCATCTATTGGACTATTTCTATGTACTCTAGATGATTTGGATGGATGCAGTCCAGGTCTTCAAGGGTGAATAGAAAGTTGCCTTTGCTTTCATCAGAAAACACAAAGGCATGTGAAGATTGGAATGGGCTTCCTTGAGTGTAGCTTTCTCTTGGTGTTTGTGGGAAGGTGATGAAAGGACCCTTTTGTGAGTTGTCAGGGTAGCATATAAGATGATGTTGAGGTTCTATGATATCCCTTTTAGTTACATGCAGGGTTGAACTCATTGGATTGCTGGAGTTAGTTGATGAACCTTGCATGTTCATCTCCATCTGGTATCCACTGAGAATTCCATACAACTCAGTCAAAGTGGGAGTCTTAAGGTTCTTAGTCCTCTTGATAATAACACAGTAATGTGTCCATTGCCTAGGAAGAGAGGACATAAAATTCCTTACAATGCCCATGTTTTCAAGAGTCAATCCAACATCCATTAGAGTGTCCATAATCTCAACATACCTGAAGTGTTGTTGAGTCATGGTTTCACCTGATTTAAAGGTGAATTTTTCAAACTGTTGCTTCAGGAGATCCTTCTTGTTCTCCTTGGCAGTAGAACCCTCATACATTAGTTTCAATGCATCCCACAACTGCTTATTTGCATTTCTTGAAACCTTTATATACAGAGTTAGGAAGAACAGTCTGAAGGGCTAACAAGGCTTTCTGATCAATCTCTACTCTCTTTCTGTCTTCATTAGAGTAATCAGCCACAGCTTTTGGAATCATACCACCTCTAACAGCTGAGGAGATGCTTGGTATGTAAGGTCCTGAGACAACAAACTCCCATATCCTGGAGTTTCATGACTTGATGAAACCTTCCATTAGTTGGCACCAAGTGTCAAAGTATTCATGAGTGATCAGTGGGGGCTTTGTCATGGTTCTATTTTTCATATTAGCTTTAGTGATAGATGCCATTTGAGATGTTAAGTATTTTGTGTGTGTGAGTGATATCAAGATGGTGAGATCTTACAATCAAGAGCCTAGAATGCTTTGATACCAATTGCAGGACTGTTTAAAGGATGGTCACTTACAACACAAATCACAATGAGGAGAGTGAGTTAGAACACTTAACAAGCCAACGAGGAACTAGTAACCAGTCACACTTTGATACTAAGAAACACAAGTAATAAAGAGACAGAACAAGAACAATAACAATAACACAAGTGTTTGGTTTCAAGAATGTTGTATATTGCTCTCAAGTTCCTTCCAAGTGTTTCAAAGCATAAAAAGCATAGAGATACATAAGGACCTGAGATACTTTATACTACATCCTACAGCCGGCCATACTTTGAAGGACAGCTGTATACATGATCTAAACAACAACAAACTCAATGTAGAGTCAAAAGACAGATTGCCTTTTGACTAGTGACTATGACATGATATAGTTCACATCCTAATATATTACAAAAAGGATAAAGTATATAAAGTAGAAAGTATCAAACTCAAGACCTCAATGTATAGTTTACTAAAAGCATGGACCTTTCACCAACTTGTGAAAGTCGGCAAGTCAAATAGAGTTGCAGCGGAAAGGTGGTCCAGCTTTATGGTAAAAGGTACATCAAATAAAGCATGCACTCAAAAGTCTTTAGAAGAAATCTATCTTGATGAGTTGGCTTTGGAAGACTTTGTCTTTGAAGCTTCGAAAGACTTGATATTTGGCTTCGAAAGATATTGGTGTTGGCTTCGGAAGATTTCACACTTTAGAATATTTTCTAAGGCATAGTGTAAAACTTTCAAAGCATTCTACTTAGTACTTCTATGTATGCATACAGGATAGACTTCGGATGTTTTGGGTTGCATCAGCCTTATATGAATCCTTACAGTAATAGATTAGATGGATGTAGGAGTTGACATTCTAGAAAAGCAAATAAACAAAAATACCTATAATAATTTCACTCATAATAAAGTTATTGATAAAGTCAAAAAAGGAAGTTATGAGAAGCAAACCTTCCAACTATCTACCATAAGAGGCTGGTTGCTTCCATTAAGATATAATCATAATTGTGATTATGACTATCCGATCATACTTTATTTAATAAAACTAGTAGTTTTCTCCCCTCACGCTTTGCGACAGGGTTGAATCAATGCATAGATAACTCGATAAAAGGCTTGGAAATGTTAGTTTGTTATGGCTGCAAACTAATAGTTTACCATGCCAAAACAACAATATCAATGGCAATTCATTTATCATCATCGCGTATCACCCATATATATTCAAGTGCCAAAAGTTAAAATTGAATGGTTATGAAACAACCAGAATCGAGGGCCATTGAACAATGCAGGTTGATAATCAACCTGTAAATCAATGTTCCTTCTATTCTAAATTTAACAAACATTAGAAACAGTAATGAGCGAGGGCATTTGAAGACTCAAAAAGGCCTCATCGATGTGGTTGCAACCAGAACCATTGCCACGTCAAAACACTAAAGACTATTGTTTTATCTTGTAAGAGCGTCTCATCGCATCGATAGAATATACCAACACCAAGTAATACATAATCCTGACCATCATCATGCCATTCCATCTCAAATGAAGTTATCCCCATCATTATCGACATTAGATCTAAGATGAAACGAACCCCATTTTCATTGATCCCCGTCACGACCTAGGGTTTTGAACAAGAACTGAACATTCAGTTACATATTTATAGTTAATGCTTATTCCAGTGTTGTACAAAGCAATCATACATGAAGATGAAACCCTAGTCGGTAAACGCCAACATCATCGGATCAGATGTATGACATAGGTTAGCTCAAGCTCGGTCTCAGATAAGCTATCATCATCATCAATGACATAAGTTCTTTCCCGACATATCCACCCAGCAAATAAAAAATTGTCGATAGAACTAGGTTTGACACCTAAGATGAACATCAAGCTGAGAGTAACAGATGAGATAAATCCCACTATCATTGACGTAACAAATCACCAAAAAAAAATTTTAATGATGTAATTCTCACTATCAACAACATAACGTATCACCCAACACAATGGTTGTCCAAATAACACTATATACCCCTTTTCTAGCAAGAAAACGATCATTGGCCCTACCTTAACTAAAAACTACAGGCAGAGTGGTTGTTATTTCCAAGGCCACCGCCGACATCACCAAGGCCAACGGACATCGACCATCACGTAGGCAAACTTCAATTCAAGCGAAGACATGCAATGGAATGGTAGTCGCCTTACAAGGGTAGAGGGGACTCGACACGTGAGACGAGAAATGGAGGCCTACCAGAGCACCACCGCATCTGGCGCACCGGTCAAGCGAAAACAGACAACCACCACCCACCGCCCCAACCTTTGAGCTTCGCAACCCAATTCTCTTTCCAAAACAAATGTGTCATAAAAATCAAATGAAGAAGATGACGACCATCAAAAGGCCTAGTGCAACAGCCAAGGAAGCACAACAGTCGAGAATACAAATTACTGATATCCCCCAAAACAATGTTCATGGGGTTGCATTTTTTTCGTATATAGGTTAATTATTTACAAGTCACTAATTAAATATAAGAACTTAGTTTTAGATTAATTATAAATTATAATATAGAGTTAGATTAAAAAGTTTAACATTCATATCTACATTAGATAAGCACAAAGATAAATTTTGATGTATCATGCGACAAACAAACTACCATTGCAGTTTGCCCAATTTATAATCCCTAATTTCTCTTGGGGCACTAATTTTGTCTTTGAATCCTATAATCCCCTTTCTCAACTTTGATTATGTCTATTGATTCATGTTATACCACTAACACTGCTACTTAGATTTCATTAACTTATTCATTTAGTTGTTTAATATGAAAAGTATAGTCTATTAGTTTGGCTTTCCAAGACTTGAGGACTCTTTTTAAGAAGAGGGTTTGAGATAATCTTGCAGCATCTAGAATAGCATGCATCTAATAATGTTAGAATAGAAGTGTAGACAATGTTGGATCCTTTATGCCCAAGACACATAGAACATTGATGTGGTTAGTACGTTATGATCCAAGTCGGGTCATACCCAATAACAAGCTTAGCAAGCACCAATTAACATTTAGTTGATGATATGATCATGCAATTAAATAAATACACCATTTTAGAAAATGGGTTTTCTAAATAGATTGTTTGTGAGAAAGGACAACTTATAAGGATAATTGTTCATGGATATTATTTGTAATGTTATTTAATTTAGTTGAATAACAT
>BJCM01274549.1:0-15000 GCA_018326385.1 Flaveria bidentis | reverse complement strand
TCAAGGTAAATTGACCCATTTGCCTTAGAAACTTATGTATGTTGACCATAGTTTATCACTCATCCCAAAAATCCCTAGGTAAACATAACTAGTCCCATAGGATTTATGCGAAATGCTTTCCTTAGCCCGAAGGCCTTTTGCCAGGAAATCCAGAATACAGGTGTCTATATGTCACACAATATTTCTTAGGTTCATAGAATCAAAACCTTGATGAGATTTGTATAGATTAGACATAAAGTATAAAGATTTAAACCAAAGATATAAAGCGTACGAACTCATGTGTTGTCGAGAATAAGTTTAAGAAGTTTCATTCGTCCGGGAGAATTAAAGAATCAAGAATAAGTCTAGCGGAGACAAGTAACAATGTTTAAGCATTTACAAGGCAACCCTATGCTAAGGCATCAAGTTACACATAAGAAGGCATAACATTATGTAGAATGCAAACAATATATATATTTACAAGAATATAAATATTATTCTATAAGGTTCATGTATAAACTATAGTCTAGGTCACCATTCTAAAAACTAAATCCCTATAGTTATGGGCTCTGATACCAATTTGTCACACCCAAACCTTGACGGCGGAATCCTCGAGATGTGAGGGTTAAGATTGTTCACAACCACATAACGCTATTATTTAATACAAATATTATAATCATAAGTTTCAAAAGTAAATTACAACCATAAGTCTCAAATAAGAAATCAATATAACATAACCTGAAATAATCCAAGACAATTCATTTGTTTAACTAGGTCCAATCCTAGATGTGAATAAGCTTCAAAGATGACAATCAAACTTGCGTGTTTCCTGAAACATGTTAAAAATAAAAAGGTCAACATAACGTTGGTGAGATTTCCATAGTTTTTCATACATACATATATAAAAAATGACAATTCATGTCATAAATTAATGAGGAAAGTAACTAGGGATGTGTGACAAATGTAACAATCAAACCTTGATAGTTTACAAGATTATATGATTAGCTAAGTGTGCTTGGATTAACCAAGCAGACTTGTCAGGCCCATATATTTATGACGTCGCCAGACTAGCAATAGTTAATGATTGTACATATAATAGTTAACACATGGTAATTACTAAAGTTCAATTAACCACAACAAACAAGGTGAATTGCCCAAGTGTTTACAAGATTCAAACGAGTTTACAAGTGCAATAGTCATAAAGTAACATGTTTCACCCCAAAGTGTAAAAATAAACAAAAGGGATATAGAAATACTCACATGATCAATAAGTATATAATTGATGAATAATAAAAAATAGACTAAATTACAAGTTTTGTCCTTTATATTTTTTAAAATTATGGAATGTATCCTTTAATTTCTAGACTTTCACTCTTTGTCCTTTATTGAAAACTTGATTTATTTTTTGTCCTTTAACCAAAGGTCCATCTATTTAATCTATTAGATCAAAGAATGTTAATTTCATATGAGGGCATAATGGTAATTATCTCATCCCTAACTCTTCAGTATCAAAGTTTCTTTCCCTGGTAATTTCATAACTTTTAATTAACCCTAACTTTGTATCTCAGAAGAAAGTAAAAGGTGAACTGAAGGTTTAATGGGTGTGTCATACATCATTCGTGAAAACCTTGATCAAGAAGATGTTGAGTCATTATATGGTAAGAAAACCTCGATTACTTGCTAAATCTTTAAACAATCTTTGAAACTTTTAGGTTCTGATGCATATTTTTCTCAAACTCAGTTGGTTTCCATCATCTATTTTCTATCAGGTTGCATCACGGTGGCACTTTTACAAGTTTACCTGAACGTTCATATGAAAGAGGTATAGAAAATTTTGTTGATTTGCTCGATATTGAAAAGTTTTCTATTCAAGAAATTGATGATGTTTTGGAGAAATTGGGTTACATGTTGACAACTAACATGTTCTACCATTATTTAGTTCCAAATGGTGATTTAGATTTTGGTCTTAGAGCTTTGCGAAGTGATGCAGATTTCAAGCAGTTTGGACAATATGTTTCAGAGCATAAATTGATGAATGTGTATGTTGAACATAAGATTACTACCGTGAACACATTGTTATTGGGTTGGCATGAAAGTAATGATGGACTTGGAGAATGTAGTGTTCAACCAAAACAACTTGACCTTAGGATTAATGATCTAGAGTTTGATCCTTTCTTTGGTGAACAGACTCGTGCAAATGTACATGTGGGTGTGAATGATAATCAGGGAGGTTAGTGCAATGAAGATATAGGTAGTGATGATGATAAAAGTAGTGAGCATGATAATGGTGAGGATGCCAGTGACTTTAGAGTAGATGATGACAATTATATTGATGAAGTTAACATAGACATGAGAGATTTTAAGTTGCATACTGATGCAGATGTTGATAATGACCAGTCAAATGATGAATCAGATGTTGAAGATATGGAAGAATATATGTTGGATAATGAGCAATTTGATACTAGCATATTAGAAGCCAATAAAGATAGCAATTCAGTATTCTATGTTGGTCAAGTGTTTGGAACTAAGGATGCTCTATGGAAAGTGGCAACATGTACAACAGTTTTTCAATTTGAGAAGGAAATGAATGCCTTGAAAAGGTTAAACAAAGATGCACGCATGTGGTTGTCTAAAATCCAACCCGAACATTGGTCAAGATCATATTTTTCTGGTAACACATGTTAATAATATATAATTATTACACATGCTTCTTTATTACCTGATCATTATTATGTTGTGATAACAGGCAATGCAATCTCAGATGTGTTGCTCAATAACATGTGTAAAGTTTTAAATTCCAAGTTGTTAGATGGAAGAGACAAACCTATAATAACAATGTTGGAATACATTAGGGAGTATCTTATGAGAAGAATTATGAATGTTCTAAAGGTTATTGATAGAAGTAGTGGTTTGCTAACACCATATGCTTCTAAGATGTTGGAGTCAATTAAGAAGGAGGCTACTAGGTTTATTCTCACCCTTATCTATACATATTAGTCACGTTATCTACCCTTACATTCAAATGCAATCTAATGATAGGTACACTATAAAATGGAATGGAGAAGAACACTATCAAGCTTTCGACCCACAAGGTGATCAATGTGTGGTGAATATGAGTACAAAAAGTTGCACATGCAGGAGATGGGAAATCACCGGTATACCCTGCAAACATGCAGTGGCAGCCATTTGGAGCAAGGCTGCACACGATCAAAGCGTTGGTATACCAGAAGGTTTTGTTAATCATGTTTATAAAATGGAAAGGTGGAAGCAAGTTTACAACTACAAAATCTATCCAATTAATGGGATGTCAATGTGGCCAAAGTCTCACATTCCTACAATTATCACACCACCTGCTTAGCATAAACCAATAGGGAGGCCCAAAAAAGCAAGGAAAAGATCAAATGTTGAATTAGAAGATGTTAGAAAACATGGGTGTTTTTCAAAGGAAGGCTCAACAAAAACTTGTGGGAAGTGTAAAAAGAAAGGTCATAACAGGAGGAGTTGCAAAGGTCAAGATGAAAATTAAATATGGTTTTTGAGATCTTGATTACTTTTGATGTGGTGTTTTTTAAGAATTGTCTATTAAATCCATAAAACAATATATTAGGCAACTTAACTGATTTTGATGTTTCCTTTTTATCCATGGTGAATGCATTATTGATTGCATAAATTGATCCGCATTATTGATCGTAGATTAGAATACTTGACAACATAATTGAGTGCATATTGCTATATTTTTACTGCATTACTTACTGCATTTTCATTGTACTTTGGCATATTTGTGACTGCATTTTTTGACTGCATTTTGGCCTATTATTTACAACAGTTTATACTGCATTTTAGCTATAGTATACACTACATTTATAATTGTTTTTACTGCATATTTTGATTGTATTTTTACTTCATTTTTTACTGCATTTTGGCTTATTTTTCTCTGTAGTTTATACTGCATTTTAGCTACAATTTATATTGCATTTTAACTATTTTTACAACATATTTTGATTGTATTTTACTTTATTTTTTACTACATTTCTTACTGCATTTTGGTAATAGTTGATTTCACATTTGATTGTATTATATGATTGTAACTTATTAATAGTTGACTGCATTTTGACTTATTTTTCACTGCAGTTTATACTGCATTTTAGGTGCAGTTTATACTACATTTTTATTGATTTTTACTGCATTTTTATTATATTTTTACTTTATATTTTACTGCATTTTGATAATATTTGACTGCGAATTTGACTGCATTATTTGATTACATTTTGTCAACAGTAGACTGTCTTTTAGTAACAAACATATCTCATGAAATATATGATGTATATTTGAACTGCATTTTGGGATGAACTGAGGATTATTGTATTATGAAAATAATTAAGGGTGATGGAATTACCATTATACCCTTATATGAAATTAACATTATTTGATCTAAGAAATTACATGGATGGACATTTGGCTAAAGGGCAAAAAATAAATTAAGTTTCAAATAAAGGACAAAAATTGAAAGGACCCATTCCATAATTTAAAAAAATATAAAGGACAAAACTTGTAATTTAGTCTAAAAAATATAAATAAAAGCTTCAACGCAAACCTTCACAAGGTACCTAAAAATATATGTATTTACAAGATTTAACGTCTAAATATATGTTCAACGAATTAATCGATGACTAGGGTTTCAATTTGGCGTTTGAGGGTTTTATTATCTAAATTACATAAAACAAAATAAATGATTATGTTTTAATACAATGAAAAAATAAAATACACTACTTAATCATTTTATTAGAGAAAAGTAAAAGAAAACTTTGTAATAAAATTTAATTATAAATTTGAATAAACTTTGATAATTTTTAAAAAATAATCCTGATTTAAACAATAAAATATATCAAATAATGGTTGGACAATTAATAATTTAGTGCTTTAAACTATTATTTAAAGTCTATTTTTTTATAAAAATAAGTTAATTATGTTATTAATTTAGAGTATTTATTAAAAATATGAAAGTATTTTTGAGAAATAATTTACAACAATTAATTAAATGTCTTCTAAAATAAGCAAAGTTCATAAAATATTTTTTTATAATTTTTAAGATTTTTTCTGAATTTGTTCTAAAGGCTAAAAAGCCTAAAAAACATATGAGGTTCCGCAGGTTCGAACCGGGAACCTCTAACTTGGAGATCATGCACTTTACCAGTGAACCAAGGCCTTAGCCGCATTATGAAATAGTTAACAAAATAATAAGAGTAACATTGTCAATTTACACTAACTTAACAGAAATTTTTTAACATCATTAATAACTTGTATAGAATTAAAACAAAATTTAAAACTATTAGACACTCAATATAATAAATGAAATATTGGATTGAAAACGTGAACCAGAATATAATAGTAATTTACTCAAAATTTTATAAAGTTGTATAATGTTTCATTTTCTTTTTTCTTCACAGCCGCCGGTGATATTCACATGTCACATGACGCTCGGGACACCTGCACGCTCTTAGTGGTTATCGGAATTCTTGATCTTCTTGATTGCAAAGTCGTCCTTTGTATCAGAGTTTTTAGCACAACTACAGTAGGCAAACAGCAACTCACAGTCACATTACGTCAACAGAAGATCAAAAAATCATGTCTATGTTTGAAATGAATATAGCCCTGCTCGATTCTTACATCACGTAACGCAATTCCCACTGTGCATCTTTATATCTATTTGATATTGTTTTGTAACATCGAATTTAGGGTTCGGCATCTAAATTTGATTTGAAATTGATATTTCTACGATTTTAATCCAGATCGTAATCGTGAAATTGGAGGTCAATACATACCCCTAAATTTCTCCAAAATTTCAAACTCCATTCATCAAAATGATGATGCAATTCTTAAATCTGGACTTGTTTAATTTGTGTATCTTTGTTTTTTTCTTCTGAATTTTTGACTTGTGCAGGATGTTACCTTCTAGAGGAATAACACAGCAACAACAGCTCTGCTTTGATCAATCAGCTTATGGTCAAAATGTAAGATTTATTATCTTAAGCCTTACTTCTATGTGCAACTGTTTTTGTTACAATAGGGTCACCCAAGGCATCAAACTGATGATATAATTCTAAAAACCAAAGATGTAACTAGCACTTACTCTATAGGGGATAAGGAGTTATTAGCATATTAAGTTCAAAAGATGGTTGAGAATGCAGCATTTGTTTTATACACATGTTATGTTTTAGCAAAAGGACATGGCATAGTGGCATGATGTAAATACCATGTGTTTTTTTTTTCTTTTCTAATTGATGAATGTTTTTCCTAGAATCTCAGTGTCAATGAAAGAAACACTTCACAGTGCAAAAGGCCCTGAATTTTGTAAGGAATCAAGTTAACAATCTCTTTGTATGGTTATTGTGATCCTTCCTCAATTTCAATATGAAAGAAACACTTTATACTAAGAGCTTGGGTTTGTTAGGAATCAAGCTAGAAATATCTTTGTATAGTTATGGTGTTACGCTCTCAGTTCAAGATAGAAAAGGTATATTGCTTGAAATGTAAAGGTTAAAAAGCTTCTCAGCGTTTGAGGTGTAAAGAACATTAGGTTACTATTGAGATATCATTTCCATGAATTATTATCTTATTGTTAAGGAACACTAAGTAATTCCTTCAAAACATACTTTATATAAATTACGAAGAAAGATGCGAGTTCTCTCATGAAAATATATTGAATGACATGTATTTGATTACCACAAATAATGAATGAATTCATCAAGAAAGCTAGATTTGTATCAATCCCAAAAAGCTAATTTATTTGGTGAGATGTGTAACTTTGCTATCATCTTAATTTGTGAAGTTGGGGTCTGATGGTTGGGCCTCGCCATGTTAACTGGTCATCCATCTGCAGTAGCTCATTATGGTGGTGAATATACTTCTGTGTATGGTTTAATGGCTCTCTGCATTGTTCTACAGGTCAGTCAACATGATATTGTATTTAGAATTGTTTTTCATCCCTTACCTATGGTAAATAGTAACAGATTTTTATATATCTTTTTGAAAAGTGTTGTGTTTAATTTACCCAACTTTAATTCATGTAAAAGCCATGTTTACTTCTGCAGATTCCCGGTGCAAGTACCAAAGGATCTGGACCATCTGGTTTGGAAGGTCGAACTACTTACAATTCAACTTGGCAAGAGTGATAGGAATAATATTCTACTATATAGTTTAAATGTCAATTGTCTATTCTAGGAGGGTGTTTAGTGCAACTTATATTTTATATAAATAGGTATTACTAAACCCTTAGTGAGGGGAGGAAAAGAATCATTAAGTTTGTGGGCTCTTTGCATTAGCATTGAGAAGGGCATAGCCCTGGACCTCTACGGTGGAGGTGATTGAGTTTGTAATCATCATCTTCATTTGTTATCATCATCTTCATTTGTTATCATCATCTATCTTGCAATACAATCATTGTTTCTATTTGCTTGTTCCATTATCATTCTCAATTTCTGTCAATTTTACCCTAATTGATCCCATTCCTGGTGACTAGTCCGTATTTAGTCAAAAATGCATAAAAAGGCTAAGCTTTCTGATTATCCACGAGGGGATAGGGGATAGGCTCCTGTGTGCTGTTTCTGATTCACAAAATAAGCCAACTTCCCGGTTTGCTAATACAATTGCTTATGGAGTTATGGTCCTCATCAACACCAGGTTTTTTCTGTCATAATTCTCATATATGTGGTTGCAGACTCTTAGAGGTGGCACATGGGCCGGTTGAGTAATGGGTCAAACTGAGTTTTGGTTGAGGTGGTTCTATTTTTTGATAAGGGTCGGGTTGTCCCACAAACACTTTATTGTTCGTTGTTATAATCTAGATATTTAGTTGGAGATATTGCAGAAATATATCATGCTTTATGTCTTAAAGATAGTGGGCTCTCTATGAAGATGAGAAAATTCTTATGTTCAGGTGATTCATGCTGCGACTTAATATTATATTTTTCATTACACTCCAATAGATTTGAGGTAACAAGTAAAATTAAGTATCTTTTCTCAAATTGATATTTTTGTGTTTTATTGTAGGAATATTCATTGTACTTTTACCGCATCAGAAGCGGAAGAGCTGGTGGTGGTTATAACTATAAAAGGGTATAGATGAAGAAAATAAACCGATAGATTTGCATAACTGTTTTAGCCTTTTTTTCTGTTTTGTTAAATCGACTGCATGCATTCTAGCTTTAGTTAAATTCTTCACGGACGATGAATAGAGTTTTCGTTGAGTGAAAGTGGCAAAATCAGTAGCTTCAAGGTGTTCAGTAACAAAACATTTCTTTTGTTTATATTATATAGCTAAAGAGAAAAGCCAATTGATGAATTTATGGTTAATTGGCATTCATAATATTTGCTCAAACTAATTTTTTGAAACTTTTTCGCGCTATATCCTTTGTGGTTGTTTGAAAACAGGGTTCCTGAGGGCTGTTGAGAGTATCCCAGCAGTTCATAGGCCACCAAGCTTCTCAAAAGTGCAATTGCATTCCATATTCTTCTTGGTTGTTTTGATAAGGTACATAATTTCATTAATTATCTAGCAAGAAAGCTCTTATCATTACGTATAGAAGTGGTTACTTTGTTCTGTTTTTCTGTGAATGGATTGATTTGGGTACTGTTTGATCTAATACTTGAGTAACGGGTCAACCCATGAAATCGAAAAAAGCCAGCTCAGAAAGAAATACAACACATGGGTGAAGTCTCTCAAAATGTATCCTTAATGTATAAATTCTCATGAGTTTTTATTATAAGTATAGATTATTATTGAAAAGGTCTTTTAATTTCTCAGGTTATATATAAAATGTTATTTCAATACTAAGAACAATGTATAGATTTATGGATTATATCATTTTCATTATTTAAACTGTGTGATACACGGGTTTTAATATAATCCAAGTATCATATTCATTCAAAAAAACAAAAAGATCTTGAAGATATTATCATTCTATATATTTTGGGTATTTTTACGCATCTTATTCTACTATTAAAAAAATTGAAGCATATACAAGAAGTAAAAAGCTTCCACATCTGGTCTAATAAGGACACATAGATGATATGATGTTTTTATTTGTACAAAAGATCAAGTGTTTAAACTATATATAATATATACATAAGTGGTAAATATGCGTAGATTATAAGTTATTTTTTACATCAGGTCGGGTTGGAAGTGCAGAACCATCACTTTCATCATCGTCTTTCTTGATCAAACCCAGAAAACCACCGGTTCTACCGGCTGCAGAGACTAACGACTCTGCAATCCCTTTAAAAATCCGAGCTCTAATCAGCCCCCTTTTCGGTGTGTAGTAGTTCTTCATATATGTTTTTGATAATGTGGTCTCCATATATACAAAGCTTATATCGGTCCAGAAATAAAGATATCTTGCTAGATCAAGATTCAATTTCTATATAAACAATGTACGTCTCGGCTTTCAATCGTCGAAATTGAAAAATAAGATAAAGTTGTTATTCAAGGATCAATTGGAGTATGGAGAGAGCTTGTTTAATGGAGATTGTAAGTGTATTTCAGTTGATGAAGATGATGTACAAAGGATCAATTGGAGTATGGAGTCTCAATGGTGTCTTATATAGGGAATATTGAGGGGTGAAATTAGGATATTTTGTTCTACAGTTTACTTGAGGCCATGAGTCAAGAGTTTCATTACTTGATCTCTAAGTCTTTCTAGGTGCCTGCATGCACTAACCTCTTTTGTTCAACGTGTGTAATAACTAATAATAAAGATTGTTATTTTCAAAGCATAATATTATTAAAATATAAGAAAGCTAATATGCCCACACAAGCCCCAAATCTAATCACTCCACCAGCAAGCGACCAAACTGTAGTTTGAGTTTAATTGGGATGATTGAAAACTTGTGGCTTTGTTGGTCCATTTGTTTAAAAAATCAAATGACAACATAATATTTCAAAAATGAGACTAAATAGATACACAATGAATTTAAAAGAATTCAACCTGACATGTTTAATGATCGGCTTTTACTTTAAACGGCCAGATTTACCATCATTTGTTTGTATTAATATTAATAATCATTATCTCATCTTCATGATTTTTGTATAATATTAAGAGTCTTATAGACTTGAATTTATCTAATAACTTGAAATTCAATAAATTAAATTTCTCAATGCAATCCCTGTTGACATATATTTTAATTTATGAGGGATTACCAATATATAAAAGACCAAGCGGTAAATTGGAGTATGGATTCTTACACCATTGAATTAGAAGTTTACACCACTAATATTTGTAAAGTGTAGTTTACAATACGTAAACTATCGTTTACTAAACTTCAGTTTTTACATTGTAAACTACACGTTACAAACATTTGCCCAAAACTTTGAAAACAACTTTAAATTTCCATATATAGGTATTCAAAGTTTGAGGCGTAAAAGTTACTAAATATTGAAAAGAGATGAAGGGTATCTAGTACATATCTAGTATTTGTATATGATATATTATGATGTTTATTTTTTATTTGATTGAGTTCGACCCACAATAAATGGTAGTGTAAATTTATATATAAAATTAAATGATTGTATTTATCGTATTAAAAACATAACAAAAACACAAATTTGTTAAAAAATCATAATAATAACACAAATATAATACAGCTCACGTGTAGGTTTTGGGCTGGCGAATTTTTTATTTGTTTCTAGAAGGCATTTTGACCTTCTAATATTTCCAAATACATGTATCATTCTAGATAAGATTCTTCAACACGTATATTTTTCATTCGTTAAGAATATATAACATTAATTTAATACTATAATGTTCGAGAAAGGAATATCATAATATTTGTTTTAATTTCATCAGGAATTTTGCACATGTATAACATAAACTATAATTGTTCATATTTTATGGTATAAAACTTTAACAAGAAAACTACTCAACAATCAAGAAACAGAGAACTCTTATATGTTTATTGAATAATTGTAAGTGCATGCATTACAATGATACATGATCACCTATTTATAATACTAAAAAGCAACAGAACTTGCATAACAAACCAAAGGAATCGGGATCTCTAACAAACCACCTGTTACCTACTTCTTCAAATAAAAGACACGTGCATAATAAATTCATAAAATAACAATAGATAAAGAATTCCCGCTAAATAAGTTTGAATCATTCTTCATCACCCTTCCGTGATTTCAAACTCCATAACTCCCAGCTGATGTCGATAGTAAACATACTTTTCTCTGGACAATGATTTTGTCAGCATATCAGCCCACTGATCATGCGTACTGCAATACTTCAAGCTCACCTGATTTTGGCTCACCATTTCTCGTATAAAATGATACTTTAGTTCTATATGTTTTGACCTGCTATGCATCACCGAGTTCTTTGATAAACAGATTGCAGACTTGTTATCACAATAAATATCTGTAGGTTCTGATTGTTCAAATCCAAGATCTTCAAGTATTCTCCTTAACCATATGGCTTCACATGTAGCTGCAGTTGCAGCTATATATTCTGCCTCAGTGCTGGACAATGCAACTGTGGGTTGTTTTTTCGAGCGCCAAGCCACAACACCACTTCCCAAGGAGAAGACATATGCTGAAAGGCTCTTTCTATCATCCATGTTGCTGGCCCAATCACTATCACTATGACCAATCAACTTTATAGGCTCATTCCTTTTAAACCAGATGCCAAAACTTAATGTACCTTTAACATACTTCAAAATTCTTTTAGCCGCACTCATGTGAATCTTGGAAGGACATTGCATAAATCTTGAAACATAACTTACTGAATATGCTAGATCAGGTCTAGAATGAGTCAAGTAAATAAGTCCTCAAACTAAACTTCTGTATTGTTCCTCTTGAGCCTTATCTGCTTCATCATTCACTTGTAGCTTTTCATTACAGTTCATGGGAGTAAGCTCAACATTACTGTGGTGCATTCCAAATTTTACCAGAAGATTATTTGCATACTTTTCTTGACATAAAAACACACCATTCTTTGTTTGTTTGATTTCCAGACCCAAGAAGAAAGTTAATAAACCCATATCAGTCATTTCAAACACTTTCTCCATTCCATCCTTGAACTCCTTGATAAAAACATCACAAGACGAAGTACAAATGATATCATCTACGTATAAACAAACATAAATCATATCACCTTCAATGTTCTGCTTGATGTAAAGTGTTGGTTCATTATGACTTCTTGTGTATCCATGCTTGTGAAAGTAACCATCAAGTTTAGCATACCAAGCTCTAGGGGCTTGTTTTAGCCCGTATAAAGCCTTTCTTAACTTATAAACCATCTTTGATATTCCTTCTACAATGAACCCTTCGGGTTGTGCTACATAAATTTCTTCAGTCAAGTCTCCATTTAGGAATGCAGACTTAACATCTAATTGATGTAGCTTCCACCCCAATTGACCAGCCACCGCAAGTATGACCCGAATAGTTTCAAACCTTGCCACTGGTGCAAAGGTTTCATGAAAATCAATACCATGTTGCTGTGAGTAGCCCTTTGCTACCAGACGTGCTTTGTACTTCAGGACATCACCATCGGGTCCAAGCTTTGTTTTATACAGCCATTTAACTCCCACAAGATTTCTTCCTGGTGGCATATGAACCAGTTCCCAGGTGTTGCTTCTTTCTATTGCTTGTAGCTCTACTATCATAGCATCTTGCCATACTTTGTGTTTAGCAGCTTGAACATATGAAGTAGGATCAGTTGTAGTTAAAGCAAATTGACACCCAGAGAAGTTGCCTTCATCATCCGATAACCCATCTCCGGAGATATAGTCTCTAAGCCAGCTAGGGGGCTTATGAATACGACGTGAAGGACCTGTTGTAGTGAGAGTAGGTTAGTTTAAAGGTGGTGTTTCAAGTGGTATGACTTGAGGAGATGAAGTTTGTGAAGTAGGTGGTGAAGTACGAGAGTTCAAGCTTTGTGGAGTAGTTGCATTATTAGGTAAAGTAGTGGTTGAGGTTGATTGCTCATTAGTCATAGGAGTTGACTCATGAGAGTTATAAGAATGTTGAGGTGAAGTGTCATTAGGAAATGGGTCAATGAAAGCATGGTCCTTTCCTTTCTCAATATTATTCCATTCCCACTTTTGATGCTCTAGAAAAGTAACATCACGACTGGTTGTTAATTTTTCTGTAGTGGGATTATATAATCTATAACCTGCACCTTGAGAGGAATAACCAATAAAAATATTCTTTTCTGCTTTGTTATCCAGTTTGCGTCTGAATTGAGCAGGTACCATACCATATACTATGAAACCAAATATTTTAAAATGAACAGTGGATGGTTTCTTACCTGACCATGCTTCCAAGGGGGTTTTGTGGGTCAAGGCTTGTGTAGCTGCACGATTGATGACATGAACAGCTGTAGCCACAGCTTCAGCCCATAAGAAGTTAGGAAGCTCCTTTTCACACAACATACTTCGGGTTAAGTTCATGATAGTTCGATTTTTTCTTTCTACAACCCCATTGTGTTGGGGTGTGTATGGCACAGTTAATTCCCTTCTTATCCCAGCATCATCACAAAATTTATTAAACTCCTGTGAACAGAATTCACCTCCACGATCTGATCGCAAAACTTTGATAAGACAGCCGCTTTCTTTCTCGACCAATGCCTTGAAAGTTTTAAACTTTCCAAAGGCTTCACTTTTATTGTGTAAGAAGTACACCCAACACATACGTGTTAGATCATCAATAAAAAGAAGATAGTAGAGGCTGTTACCTAGGCTTGGTGATTGCATGGGTCCACACAGATCCGTGTGAACTAATTCCAATTTGAAAGTGGCTCGCCATAAGGTTGATTTGAAGGGTAGTCGAGCCTGCTTGCCCATAATGCAGGCCTCACAAGTGGG
This sequence comes from Flaveria bidentis, assembly GCA_018326385.1. Taxonomy (NCBI): domain Eukaryota; kingdom Viridiplantae; phylum Streptophyta; class Magnoliopsida; order Asterales; family Asteraceae; genus Flaveria; species Flaveria bidentis. The sequence goes on along the minus strand of BJCM01274549.1, from coordinate 1,164 downwards.
TTTTAGGTGTATGTTTGGTAGACCAGTCACCATGTCTTGATCACGCGACAATTTTAGCCTATCAAAGTTGATGTGCCCATATCGACAATGCCATTTTAAATCTTCAGAGAGTTCCTTGTTGTCTTTAGGATTTTGCACAGTAATCAAACTAGTAGCATCAAGGACAAACATATTGTTGATTGCGACTGCAATTTCCAATAATATTTTCCTAGTTGCTTTGTGAGTTATGATACATTTCATTTCATCAAATAAAAGGGTGTAACCCTTGAGCATTAGTTGACCAACACTAAGCAGATTATATTCTAGTTTAGGTGCATAGTATACCTGTTCCAAGACTTTGTAGTCATTGGTCCCAGTTTTGATACTCACAGTCCTATTCCTTCAACCGCCAATATCTTTTTATCACCCAATCGTACATTGAGTTTAAAGGAGTCATCAAGTGATATAAAACTGCTCTTTACACCTGTCATGTGGTTAGATGCACCATAATCTAAGAACCAAAGGTGATTAGAAGTACCCGAATGTGAGCCTTTGGTCATGAGCATATATTCATTACTTGATAAGAATTCTTCTGGATTGGCAACAACAATCAACAAGTGTTGGTCATTTTCTTCTGGAGCCTCCCCATCATTATCATTGGCAGCAACATTGGCTTGATTCTCTTCATTATACCAGCAATCTTTTTGTAAGTGTTCGTATTTTTTGCAGCAATGACATTGTGGTACTTTGCTTTTGTCAAATGGCACTCGGCCTCGGCCTCCATTGCCTCTACCTCTAAATTTTGGGCGGCTGCGTCCTCATCCTCGAGGAGGATTATTTGGCTCCTGAAATACTTAGAGTGCTTGGTCAACTTGCTTTTCTGGGGTCTTGTCGGTTTTATTTTTGTCAAGACTACTCCTGCTGTTCATTCTTTCTTCTTGAGACTGTAATAGTCCCATGAGTTTCACCGGTGTGATGTCGGACAGATCAAATACCACTTCTATCGATGGTATAACATAGTCAAACTTAGGAGACAAGCTCCTAAGGATTTTATCTACTACCTTTTGATCAGATAGTTCTTCCCCGTAGGAACGTTGTTGCCCGACATTATTCATAACCCTTGAGAAGTAATCTCCCACGACTTCATCATCTTTCATGGTAAGATTCTCAAAGGTTCTTCTCAGC
>BJCM01274547.1:0-24201 GCA_018326385.1 Flaveria bidentis | reverse complement strand
TATGAATCTTGTGCAAGTGAGAGATTGTTGGATTCTTTATGCCCAAGACACATAGAACATTGATGTGGTTAGTACGTTATGATCCAAGTCGGGTCATACCCAATAACAAGCTTAGCAAACACCAATATAAATATTTAATTGATGATATGATCATGTAATTAAATAATTACACCAATTTAGAAAATGGGTTTTCTAAATAAATTGCATATGAGAATGAACAACTTATAAGGATATTTTGTTCATGAGTGTTATTTGTAATGTTATTTGATTTGGTCAAATAACATCAAATAATAAGAGAGTGTTAGAGTTATATAATTAATAGGTTAATTACATAACTCATAAAATAACTTGTAAACCTTTTGTTTTATAAAATTTTTGGGGGGAAACCCCATTTTAAAGGGCCATTTAGGCCGCCCCCTTTATGGGGTTTTGGGTTCCTTTTGTGTCTTGGAACAAGACACTCTTGAGGAGTCCCACACTCAACCTCTCACTCTCTCATACATGCAAGAAACACAAGGACCAAATTCTCTCAAAAGTTGAAGAAAAATCACGGATGAAAAGAGGCTTTTCAGCAAGGTTTTGGTCGATTCTAGGTGTACAAATCCTAGCAACAAGGTGTTTGCTTGATGCTTATGGGTATGGAAGCTTGAGGACACCTCTCCTTGGTGTTTTGGTCATTCAAGAACCTCATTCTCTTCATCAAAATCATGTTTTTCAGCAGCTCTACAAAGGTAGTTTGTATGTGTTGCTTTTGGTTGTTATTTCTTATTGATAGCTAGTTCATACACATATATATGATCCTATGTTCTTGGGTTTGTTGATGTTAAGTTATGTGGCTTAATGTTCAGTTTACAAAACATAATATTAAGGTTTGTTTCCGCTGCGTTTTCTTGTTTAAATGGTTAAACAACTTTGATAATGGTCCAACAAACCCAACATTGGCATCTAGAGCCGGATATGTGGATGACTAGCTTCTTTTGTCCTTGTAAAATTGGTTTTATAGGACTTTAACAACCTTAAAGGGGCTGTTTTGTGATGTTATAATGAATCCCCAATCTTTCAAGGTTATATCTTACATGCTTATTATTAAACCTTGAAAGAAAGATATCAAATGGTTGATTGTATTTTGTTTGGACAAAAACCCTAAATTATTGGTATATGTATCACATGTAAACCCTAAGGAAATGTTTAAAAGTTATTTAAATATAGTGGATCTAGAACACAAGAAGTTCCCACTTTAGTTTGCTTTTATATATTATTGTATAATGATAGCGTGGCAAGTCGAAGATATTATATTTTGTAATGTAAACTCAGTTTGCTTCAGCCGGAAGTTGTATTAAGTGTGCACGCCCGTCTGGGTTCTTGGTGGAGTGTCACATAATGGGAAAATTCCAACCAAGAATGAGATAGTATATGGAGTGTTCTAATCCAAGATCATATGTGGTCATTTTGTGGTTTTAATCAAGAAATTATATTCTTGTTAAATGTATTTTGGCGAAAGTAAATTTGTGATAAGCCTATGTTTGCATAAAAATTCCATGTCCATCATTCTTTGGTTCCATTAAAGAGTTGATCAAGATGGTCAAAAAGCTTCAGGTATCCAAGAACCATCAAAAGTTATAAATTTAATCTTCTTGATGACTTTATGGAGGTTGTGGAAATGGAGAAATAATAAGACGTTCAAAGGTTATTTTGCTTTAACAAACAAGGTGATCGAAGACATCAATAAGAGAGATTATTTATGTGACACTCATAGATCCAAATTGCATGGTATTAGCTTGGGTAAATGGGTGAGTTTCAATGTAATGGATGTAGGGATGTAAATGTTTTGGCTTTGTGTTGTTTTTACTTAGTATGAATATATGAGATCCCTTTTTTATTAAAAAATGTGATATAAATTATTATACATGCGACACTTAAAATGCAACTATGTTTTTAACAAAACTCATACCAGGACGTCAAAAATAAATAAATATATGTAGCCAGATTCTTTTATTTAATAAATTAAGAAAGCCATTAAAGAAAACACTCATGGGCTAAAACCGGATATTATGTATAGTGCACTGCGCCTTGAAAATTTTAAAATTTGAGGGTCTAGGTTGAAAATTTTATGAATGGATTTACAAGGGATCAATCTAAAAATGTTTAACTTGATAAATCTCATGTAATGTAAGTTTTTAAGAATATTATGATTATTGTTTATACTTGTGACACCTGACAAGCACCAATTTTCACAACAATGTCGCTACTACTCTTAGAATTGCTTATTGAGTGTTAGTTAGTGTTAGGCTTATTAAATGAATCTATATAAGATAGGGTAAAGCACCCATCAGACTCCTTAATTTTCTATAACATCAACACACAAGTTAGTCGAACTCTATCTTAAGATCATTCTAAACAAGGATTGATAGAAGATCATTGATCTTTAATGTCTAGAAAAGCTTCTCATAACATCAACTGCATTCATCATCATCATATACTCGAATTCAGATCAGCACAGGCACGACCTGTTCTTTTCTTATTATCATTGAATTACACTTCAATACACGTAACTAATCATACACACACACACACTCGTGTTAGTATGTTAACCAAAAGCCCTGAAATTAATTTGGTTAATAATTTCGTTTTCATATTCAACTTGAATCTATTTAGAATCTAGGGTACTTGAGAATTTGGGAAATTAACTAATTAATGTCTTTTGGAAGTTTAAATCAAACCTATATCAGATTATGGGTTGTTGTCCGCTGGTTATCACCCTTAACATTTCTAGGAGAGACCGAGGTTCGAAATAGGCATGCCCATATTATTATAAATTGATTTTTTGTATTTTAAATTTCAAAAAATAGATTAATATATTTTCAAATTATTATAAATAATATTTTTGTTAATTAAATCTAATTTAAAAATCATTACTTAATTTTTGGAAATTCTAAAAGTTTTAACTTCAATATTATCTTTCAATGATTACAAATGTTATAATAACATTATCTCTAAATTTTATACAAATAATTTTAAATTAAATGCAAATTATTTTGAACTAATTCTTTTTAAATCATTTAAATTCATAGTTATTCAATTAATCATTTCTTTGACCAAATTACTAAATAATTAATTATAAAATTAATTTCTTTATTTTTTTCACTTTAAATATAGAATTAATCTCGGTTTTCGTTCCTGAGTTTTACAAATTGTCTCCACTTGAGTACCAACATTTATTTTGTCTCCATTATTGGCCTGATTTTTGCAAATCGTTTCTATTTTCGTCATTTTGACTAACGGTGTTAACAACTTCCGTTAACTAAGTGTTAAATTAATGTTAATTGACCAAAATACCCCTTATAAAAAAATAAAAACTAAATATTAAATTATAAAGTTGGTTATTGTTTTATTTTATAAATAAATTAAATACCCCATACCCACCCCAACCTCCATCAACATCTCTACCCAGTTCTCACCATCAACATCTCAACCCACTTCACACACTTGAAACCACCTAAACCAGCCACCGCCGCCTGAAGCCACCTAAACCAGCCACCGCCGTCTGAAATCACCCAAAAATCACCTCCGTCATCGCACTTCGTTCGATCTGGCACCCGTTTTTACTTCTATCTCTTTGTGTGGATTTGTGTAGGTGTTTACTTTTTGTCTTGATGGATAGAATGCATGAGGGTGGGGGGCAGAGGTGGTCACAGATCTGAAGAGGAGATGTGATGGTGTTGTAATGGTTAGTTGTTGTCGGAGACAAGAGTTTTGTAGATACATCATGTTCCTAGTTTATGAGTTTTAATGTAAAAGTCTTTCATGTCTTATACATATGTAATGAATTGATTCAATGATATATAATATGTGGTTGATGCTTATTAATGTTTATTTATTTCATATTATTATTGTGTTGAGTATAATTCATATCTATGAACTTATTATATAGGTTTGAAGGAATTGTACATAGTTCTTAGTCAATAATGATTGAGAAATGTGTTCAACCTAGTTGGATGAGTCTTCATGCTAATGGACCGTACTTATGGACCATACGCATGAATACATCATGCTTATGGACCAGTCGCATGACTAAACCAGGAGACTGGATCAGTCGTATGATTGAGACATAAGATTGACTCAGTCGTGCGCATGACTCAATCACATGATTCAGTCGCACGACTGAACCCTGCTAATGGTTCAATCGTACCAATGGAAACTGCAAACCTATAAATACCACTTAATTCATGGAAAAACAAAAGAATTCAATAACTTTGAGAGAGACTTCGAATAGACATAAACTCTAGCCGTCCAGAACGTCCAAGAAAGCCAATCCAATTTCAAAGTCTGTTCTTGATCGATTCCTAATCGTTCTTAACGTTTAGTTTATTCTTATATCGATCAGATTAACGTTCTCACTGATTGGATCTCCAATCAAATAAGATTCCGCACTATTTGATCTGGTTTCACGCATTAACAGTTAGTATTCCGTACATACATGGTCCTGACAAGTGGTATCAGAGCTTTGGCTCTTGATTTTGCGTGTGATTTGATTAGTTTTGGTGTTAAACTTAACGTTTTCATTCAGAAGAGTCATCCTTTTGAGTAAAAAAGTGTTTTCAACGTTTTCTGGCAATAAAGTTTCGATTTTTCATTATACGCCAGATTAGGGTTCTTGGAAAAATCGTGTTTTTGTGATAAAATGTCAAAATCATCGATTTTGCCAAAACAACAGCCTTCAGTCGCACGACTAGCTCATTCATACAATTGAACTCATTCGTACACTCCATTCGCACGACTGAACAGCTCCAGTCGTTTGAGTCCATTCGTCTTGTTCATACGCACGACTGAATCCAATCGCACGATTGAATTCATTCGCACCCTTCATTCGCACGAGTGAACCATACTCATAGTCCATTCGTACGATTGAAATTGTCATGTTCTCCAAGTACCAAGTTTATAGAAATGGAAGATCAGTTTGTCGCATTTACTGTCGGGAAGGACTCACGCATCCAGAACCTTCTGCTTCTGGAAAATGAGATAGGAAATCATAATAAACCGCCGAAGCTTATAATGTTAGATGACTATCCACAACGGAAATAGCGGTTTGAGATTTACTTAAATGGAGTTGATCCCAATCTTTGGACATCCATCAAGACTGGTTACATGATGCAAGTCAGTGCTAATGGAGTCAAGTTAACCTTGTGAGGAATGAATGAAACACAAAATATACTCTTCAATGTTGAGAAGAAAGTTTATGCCCTGTTGACTCAGTCAATACCGAAAGACATCTTTCATTAGTTTTCTAAGAACAAACAGGCCAAAAAGCTATGGGAGGCTTTAGAGAACAGATATGATGGTAATGCAACGTTAAAGGCACTGAAGGCTAAGGCTCTCAAGAAGGAGTTTGATAATTTCTCCTCAATAGGAAATAAGAGCCTGGATGACATAATTGACAGATTCTATCATCTAATGAGTGAGCTACACACTCATGGTGTAACCACATTAATGGAAGATAAAGTTTCAAGTTTTGCTGATGGGTTGCCTGATAAATAAGATTCATTTGTGTCCAATCTCAGACAGAATGACATTCTTGCAACATTGGACATAAATGACTTCATCTTGAATTTAAGAGAGGAAAAACTGAGGATGAAGTACAAGTCAAAGAAAGGATCCTACGTTCAGAATCCTTCACTCTACAACTCAGTTTCGTCTCCAGTTGTTTCAGGAGCACCTCTACAAACAGCTTTTGTGTCTAGTTCATCTGCTTCTTCCCAAACCACTGCTTCAGGACCAAAAACATAAGGGTCATCTACTACCCAATATACAATGCATGAAGCCAATACTACAAAGTTGAAGACCGAGAATCTCGGTAATATCACAGTGGAAGTTGCAAAGGAGCACATGGATCTTCTAGCAGCTGTTGTCCAATCCTATGATGGTTTAGTTGCCGGGAAAATTGGAAATTGTCATGTGGGCCTAGGCAAGTGCAGTCAGAAGAGCTAAAAATTTTGTCAAAAAGACGGGGCAGAACCTAATAGCCACTAAGGACACGACATTTGGTTTTGACAAAACCAAAGTAACATGCTTTAACTGTGGTGAGAAGGGGCAATTTAAACGTGAATATGTAAAGCCCAAGAAAACAGGTAATGGAAATCCATTTCTGACCTTCAACCGTCAAGACAAGGACACAATTGGAACTGCTTCTTCAAGCAAAGAGACAAAGGCTCTTACTGCTCAAGGTGATGAAGGGCAAGACTGGTCTTTCGGTTTTGTTTCTCCTGGAGAATCAAATATTGCCTTTGTTGAAGCAGTAGATGATGGGTCTGCTAGTGAAGGTGAGATGGCAGCTGAGCAATCGATGTAGGATATTGAAGAAGCTGCGAACGTGGTAAATCACCTGGTTGAAGAAGAGCTTAGAGCAACAAGTTCAGTATCTCCAGCCACCAAAGGATCTAATTCTGCTTTGATGGCTGATTCAACCGATTCATCACAGGTAAGTTCTCTAGACCTATTATTTGATAAACATGCTTGTCATGAATGTGATAAATTTAGAGAAAGCATTGATCTGAAATTTGCTAGGTTATTAGAACAAAATGATAACTTAGTAAATGATTTACAACTCTGCACTGAAGCTAATCGTATATTAAAACAAAATGAGTTCAGTTTTAAAGAAAAGATAGAACTTTTGGGTAAAAAACTAAGGGAAACCGAGGTTGTTGCCTTAAATCAATCAAATGATATAAAGTTTTATTTAATTTTTTTAGAAGAGAGCAAAAATGAAAAAACAGTTTTGGAAGTCGAGGTAAATTCTTTAAAACAAAAACTGCATAGTTGGGTTAGTTCTTCTAACATGGTTCAAAACTTAGTGAAAAAACGAAACAATGGGGAAGGTTTGGGGTACAAAGTAGTTGCACCACCACATGAAATCCATTTAAATACAAAATATAGACCTGTCAATGACAACCCAGTTAAGGATCATGTGGTGTCCACTCCTCTGGTTAGTGATCCCGATTCTATAGTCAAACCTGTACAGAAGATCACTATACAGAAGGAGTCTACTTTGAAATCTAAAGGTAAAATGCCGGTTGAGAATTTGGATGATGAAATTAAAAAGGTTAATGTAAGGTCAGGGTCACAAACGTCTCCTTCAGACCCAAAATTGACTAAACCAGTTAACCATAAACATGTTAATCATCAAAGTCCAAATAAAGTGCTAGTTACAGATGTTCGAAATGTTAAAAAAACTAACTTTGTTAATAAGGATGAAACATCTAATAGAGAAACGATAAAACCCAACCAGACAAAGGTCACACCTTTCCAAAACTCAAACCCATATAAATATTTTCCTAAATTTATAGAAGGGAGATCTTGCTATAGTTGTGGAAAATGAGGACATATCTCTCCTAATTGTCCTTATTATCAGACGCCCAAAAAGAAAATTGCACTTTTTCGATACAAAATAAAGTTTTTCTAAATCGAGATCTAATACTCCACCTAAGAGTATTAGTGAACCTAAAGTTCAAACAATAATCTAGTCGTTTGTTTATTACAAACAAGCCTTACACAAAACTGGCTTATGGAAAGAAAAATCAAGTATAGTGTCTGATAGTGAGGAGATTAAGAAGAAACATATGCCCTCATCCTCTAAAGGACAATGGGTTGAGTTTATGATGTGTGATTCCTCCGGGTTACCCAAGCCAGTTAAGGCTTGGGTCCTAAATCTGAACTAATAAGTTTCTTTGAATATGCAGGGTGTCCGCTACAGTGCTATCACTAATACCTGGTTTATTGATAGTGGGACGTCCAGGCACATGACAGGGAATTCATCTCTCCTTTTCAACGTTAGACAAATTAAAGGGGGACATGTTTCATTTGCTGGAAATAAAGGAGGCTACATCACCGCTCAAGATGAAGTGGGAAACAAGAAAGTTAAGTTTAACAAGGTCAACTAAGTTCAACAACTACAGAACAACTTACTTTCACTCTCCTAGACATGTGATAAAGGATTTAAAGTTGTATTTGACAACAAGAAGTGCTAAATGTTGAAGAAGGACTATGTGATTGAGGAGGATAAAGTTCTTATGTCAGCTTCAAGATATAACGATTTGTATGTCTTGGATCTATCAAAAGCCTCCACAACTAATCACACGGTTCAATGCTTCTTGTCAAAGACAACTGAGAGGGACTCAATCTGCTGGCATAGGAGAATGGGACATATTAATCCAAGGAAGATGAATCATTTAGTCCAAAATGATTTAGTGAATGGAGTAACTGTCAAAAACTTTAAACTTCTGGATTTTTGTGTAGCATGTAAGAAAGGGAAACAGACCAAGAAGGCTCACAAGGCAAAGAAAGTTTATTCAATTGATCTTCCTCTTGAGCTTCTACACATGGATCTGTTTGGCCTTGTAAGTACAAAGAGCATTGCTGGAGATTTGTATTGCTTTGTAGTAACGGATGATTACTCAAGGTTCTCTTGGATGATGTTTCTGAAAGCCAAATCAGAAACTTTCAAATCATTCAAACATCTAATTACTACTTTGGAATCACTCTACAAGCTGAAAGTATGGCAGATCCGATCAGACAACGGCACAAAATTCAAGAATTAGTGGATGGAGGCATACTGTAGAGAGAGAGGAATTGTTCATCAATTTACCTCTCCCTACACTCCACAGATGAATGGTGTTGCTGAAAGGAAAAATCAGAGCTTGATAGAGACTGCCAGAACAATGCTAGTTGACTCGAAACTGCCTATTCAATTCTTGAATGAGGCAGTGGCTAATTCCTGTTACACACTCAATCGAGTCTTAGCTGTCAAACGACATGGGAAAACATGTTATGAACTGCTCCAGTGATGTAAACCTAATCTGGAGTATCTAGAACCGTTTGGTGCACCGTGCATGCTGCTGAAGAAAACTCGGACAGGGAAATTTAGTGAGAAGGCAGAAGAGGGTATCTTTCTCGGATACAGCATACTAGACAAGAGAGTTTATAACAACTCAACGGGTCAGGTAGAAGTATGGTGCAATGTTGATGTTCAAAGATACACCACCCCCTCTGTTGGAAAAGGACCCTCCTTCTTCTTTGACTAAGAGGGCTTCTTTAAATCCTTCAATCTACCGCCTTCTCCCACTGATGATGAGTTATCGCCTAAAATGATGTACGATGTTCTAAACACACCACCACAAGACTCGACAGCATCGGTTCCACTAGATGATTCTGCTAATCCTTTAAGGGGAGCACTTGATGTAAGCGATTCATCTTCTGATGATGAAGCAGTTGAGACTGCTAATATGGAACAGGAGGAACAGGTTCCCACTAATAAAAGTACACAAGCATCACATCCTGATGCCTCTAACACTTCAAAACCTCATACTCCAACAGCTTCAGATACTGAACCTGGGTTTCACAATCTGGATAATAAGGTAGTTGTTCCCACCACTCCTGGATCCCGGATAAATGCTTATCATCCCTTGGAAAACGTCATTGGAGATGTTCAATCAGGAGTACAAACAAGAAATCAGCCATACTTGGCTGATTATGCCTCAATCATGGAAAAAGGCTACCTTCACGATGGTGCTTATCGATGTTTTGTGTCTCAATTTGAGCCAAAATATGTAAGTGAAGCCTTAAACGATTAGGCATGGGTCAGTGCTATGCAAGAAGAACTCCTACAGTTCAAAAAGTTAGGAGTATGGACCCTGGTGGACAGACCAAAAGGTGCTAAGGTGATTGGCACTAAATGGGTATTGAAGTGTAAGAAAGATGAACAAGGGGTCATAATCAGAAACAAGGCTCGACTTGTGGTTCAAGTGTTTAGACAAGTCGGAGGCATTGACTACAATGAAGTGTTTGCACCTGTGGCTCAAATGGAAGCAATCCGTATCTTTCTAGCCTATGCATCCTACATAAAGATTAAAGTCTATCAACTAGATGTAAAAAGTGCATTCCTTCATGGTGAAATCCATGAGATAGTCTACGTCGGTCAACCCGAAGGATTTGAGGATCCTTATCATCGGGATAAAGTTTACAAACTGGACAAGGCTCTCTACGGGCTCCATCGAGCCCCTAGAGCCTGGTATGAGAAACTCTCAACTCGTCTGGTGAAACATGGTTTTCGCAGAGGAGTGATTGACTGTACGTTATTCATCAAAGAAAAAGATGGTGATTTACTGCTTGTATAGATATATGTGGACGATATAATCTTTGGTTCCAAGAATGAAGAATTATGTAAAGAAATTGAATCTGTAATGAAAGTAGAATTTGAGATGAGTGCCATGGGGGAGATGAAGTTCTTTCTCGGCTTATAGGTGGATCAGACACCAAAAGGTATCTTCCTACATCAGTCCAAATATGTAGGTGATATCCTCAGTAGGTTTGACATGGAGAACGCTTCTGTTGCTGGAACTCCACTTGCCACGAATGATGACGTGGCACCGGACGAAAATGGTGATCTGGTTGATGCTACCATGTACCGAGGAATGATCGGATCCCTTATGTATCTCACAACCTCACGTCCTGATATTATGTACACCACGTGTCTATGTTCAAGATATCAGGCCAAACCAAAAGTAAATCATCTCATTGGCGTTAAACGGATTTTTCGATATCTGAAGGGTACTCCAACACTCGGGTTGTGGTATCCTCATGATGATGACTTTGAGCTTACAGTGTATAGTGACTCGGACTATGGTGGTTGCAAGATGAATTACAAGTCAACATTTGCGGGTTGTCAGTTCTTTGGTTGACGGTTAGTCACCTGGCAGTGTAAGAAGCAGACATCAGTTGCTCTGTCAACTTGTGAAGCTGAATATGTTGCTGCTACAAGCTGTTGTTCCCAAATCATTTGGATTCAACGGCAAATGCGTGACTACGATTTGTAATTTTCTAACACCCCTATTTTTGTTGATAATTTTGCTGCTATTACTGTCACCAAAAATCCGGTCCAACACCCTAAAACAAAACACATCGGCATTAAATATCACTTTATACGTGACGGTTTTGAAAAGCAATTAATCGATGTTGTTAAAATTAATACGGATTTTCAACGCGCCCACCTCTACACAAAAGCATTTGATAAACAAAGGTTTTTATATCTTTTAGAGGTTAATGGTGTGAAAAATAAAAGTGATATGATTCTTGAAGAAGAAAATGCATAGTCCGACATGTTTTCTATTTTCTTTTATTTTATTTATTTTCCTGTCTATTAAAAAATCAAAAACACAAAAAGATATTCGGTTTTAGAATTTTAGGGGGAGAATAGTTTAGTTTAGTATTTAATTCGTGCAGTATTTAATTACTTAAAAAACAAGGAGGAAGGCAGCTTAGCTAAAAGAAATGAAATCAAATTTGTGATTTTGATTCAACGTTTAGGGAAAATGATAGTACACAGGGAACAAATTGTTTAGGACTTTACAAGAATTTAAATGATTAAGATGCAAAATTCAATGTATAAGTCTGAGAAGTCTAAGCAAAATAAAAGGAAAAATGATAGTAAAACTAGTCTGCTACTGGGGTAACATAGAGAAAGTAGACCTAGAGGTTGCTAGTTCATTATATGATGTGTCGGTAGATTCAACACATTAGATGAGTAGAACTCATTGGTGGTTTAAATTCAAACTAAGTTGTTCAACTAGCTGTAGGTTCCCATCTTATCTCTGGTTAACACAATTAACGCATTTCCAATAAGGGGTGACGAGCAAAACAAACGCCACAAATGTATGCAGATGACCATAAAAATGAGCAAAGCACATGGAAAAATGATAAATGCAAACAATCTAATTTTTGAAAGTCAAAATCATTGTGTGCATCATATAGCTCTATTATGATTTCCTAAAATTTCTATTGACTCTCAGTCAAAACAAGAATCTAACATCAAAATGGTTTATTATAATGTCCCAAATGATTCTGATATACCTATATGATTCCATAATGAATTGTTCAATAATGATCAAATTAACTTGAATTTGATCTGCTCAGGAAGTAAAATGGGTTAGATGTACTCTAATAGGTTTAATTCCATCTCAAATAAAAAATACAAAAATATGTCGTGTTTTGTTTTATATTTCAAGTAGTTTTCAAATTTTTGTTTTCTAGTCTTTTGTTACATAAATGTCGGACTCTATAACTAGACTTAATCTATGAATCACTCACTCAAAAGGGGTCACGTCTGAGGTGACCAAATCTATGAATCACTCACTCAAAAGGACTCTACAACTAGACTTAATCTATGAGCCAGTCACACGACTGGACCATAAGTATGAGCCAGTCACACGACTGGACCATGAGTATGAGACATCCATGCGATTGGATCATAAGATTGAACCAATCGTACGAATGGATGAAGGAGTATGAGTCAGTCGCACGACTGAAGCATGAGTATGGAGTCAGTCGCACGACTGAAGCATGAGTATGGGTTCAGTCGCACGATTGAAGCATGAGTATGGGTCCAGTCGCACGACTTTAATTTAAAACAGTATAAATAGAAGGGTTATTCGGTCGCCTTCCTTACCACCCTTCACAGCTTTCAAAACCCACTCATACGCAAACACTCTACCTAATTTTTGTTTGCCTTGATTACTCACTGACTTGTGATACTAACATGTGTTCTACTCATCTACAGGTACTTTGAGACTGAAATCGACCCTAATGACTAGTTTATTCAAACCCTAAGCACCAATTTAGTTAAAATCAAGAAACGAGAATAACTCATCTAAATAGATCACTTAAATGGACATAATTTTTTAGTTAAAGGACATTAAGTGTTATTTAGAGTCCCTGCGAATCAAACGAGTCTAAACACGAAGTCTAATCCAAAGTTTTGACCTAGATTCCAGGCTAGAGTGTCGAACAGAGCAATATGCGAATGGACACTCCGAATGAACTTCAGTCGCACGATTGAGCCAGGCGTGCAATTCAATCGCACAAATGAATCATTCGGTAACTCAGTTGCACGACTAACTCAACCGCATGGCTTAACACATGACTAAGTTTATTCGCAAGCTCAATCGCACGACTGAACTCAGCCGCAGGCTCAATCGCACGACTGAACTCAGTCGTATGGTTCAATCGCACGATTGAACCAGATTGATCAAAATAGTTTAAGATTCAATTGTCTTCTGTGATGCATAAATCTAACGTATATGTCTCTTGTGTTATAGCAACATGGTTTATAGGTGGACTATGAGCACGAAGCATAACATTTGTGCTCACCTTCATTCTACGTCCAGGAATGCTTCTGAATTCATAGGGATTATTGCCTTTCTGTGCAGATCAAGGATCTTCAAGGCCATCTCTGTCCCATGCACACCTTACAGATCCATACAGCAGGCCTTCTGGGAAAGCACCAGGGTTGACAGGTCCGTTGAGCCACACCGTATACGGAGCTCCATTTTTGGATAAGAGATCGAGGTTACTGAGGATGATCTGAGACGGGTCTTAGATCTGGGTGAGGACAGAGCCTACCCAACTAAGCTACATCCCCTAACGGTCCGAGGATGTTTTCTGAGGATCAAGTACGCTGGTTACATCAATGTCGGCGTACTGAACAAGAGCAACATGTGCCCTCAGTTCAAGTATTTGGCACATGTGATCCTCAAGTGCATAGCCTCTAGGCGTGGAGGATTTGATGAGATGTCTGACCAAATCCAGAATGCATACGTTGCACTAGTACTGAATCACTCATTCAGTTTCTCCTGTGTGCTCTTCTTATATCTGATAGAGAACCTTGAAGCCAAGGGCAAGGAAGGCTTCTGCATGTACCCACGGTTTCTACAGCTGATTATAGACGAGAAGCTTCCTTTGCTACCAAAGGAAAGGGATGATGCTATTGTTCTGGAGGTTATGTACGACACGACATTGGGAAGGATGAAAGTTTAGAGGGAAGCAGGTGAAGCCCCCTGTCAGGAGACTTTTTGGGCACTTGGCCTATGAGGATTACGTGGCGCCTTCTCATAAGAAGTGGCGTCACGATGACAGTGATTCTGATACTGAACCCATCATGGCAGCCACAGCCGATGACGATGACGACGATGATGACCATGATGACGGTCAAGGTGGGGGAGATGCAGGTCCCAGTTCTTCACGGGCCACCGATACTTCTACTATATCTTCACCACCTCCACCTATTACTTCTTCTGCTCCAGGTGGATCTGAGCAGGCTGCTATCCACCCAGACTTTCTGATAGATGAAGAAGAAGAGTTAGATGATGAGCCTCTGGTACGGACCGTAGGGAGCCGAGTCGTGGCCACTGACAGAGGGATCAAGGCGGTTGGTGGACGACAGGCTGAGTCAAAGGGTGATGCTACTGATGTCACGGATCCTTCTTACACCCCTGACCAGCCTAGCAGCCTAGGGGGAGCGCCTATGGCAAAGGGCTCCAGGAAGAAGAGTATGGCCCAACCATACAGGATGAAGAGCAAGAGGCCAAGATTTACTTTGATCACTTCTTCTACCACCACCACCACTGTCACACCCACCACTGCAACAACCACCACTACCACTACTCCAGCCACCACCACCACAGCCACCACTACCACCACCATTTCTCCCACTGCCACTATCACTCCATCCACCACCACTACCACAGCCATTCCACCACATGCCACTCACACTCCACCTCCCATATTCACCACATCCACTACTACCACCACCAGCCACCAAGCAAGTCCCTCCACCCACTCTACATTCATAGCTGGACCCACTCTACCCCATATCAGGTTAGAAGAATAGCTTGCTAACCTCAATAGCATTGTGCTAAGGCTGCTTGCCACTGATGAGCTAAGGGCCACTCAGCTAAACAAGATGATGGAGGTAAATGCAACCTAAGCTAAGTAGATAGTGCATCTTAGCGAGAAGAATGCTCTGTACAAGAGGGCATTAGGCTGAGCCCACCATGCGCTTACAAGTCAAAATGAGCTGGTGTTGGCGTCGGTAAAGAGGATTGATGAGCTTGAGAAGAAGAACAAGAGGATACTCCTAAAGCTCAAAGGATCAAAGTCTGAGCCATTAAAGATCCAGGATGGTGATGATGGTGATGATGGTGATGATGGTAATGATGATGATGATGATGATGATGATGAGGATGAAGATGACTCTGAGGAGGATGTTAGTGAAAGAGGACTGAGCGGGAAAGATAGAGAGGACGATGATGATCATGAAGGTGGCGCGGCTGCATCAGCCTCTCCTCAAGATCAAGAGAGGCATACCAAACGAAGCTAAGATCAATGAGCCTCGTCCTCAGCTCCTCCAACAGAAGAACAAAAGGATCATGACAAAAGTAATGATTAGATGTCTTTGTAGTTAAAACTTTTGTACTTGAATTATATATTACATTAATGTAATTATTGATCATTTATGTTTGTTTATGTCTTAATGTTTTATATAATGACTTGTGTGTGATATGCTTACTGTCTAATCAAACAGATGAAGCTCAACAGACAGATGAATTTGATGTCCAACCCCTTCAGCAGGTCAAGACTCAATTAACCATGATTCTTGACTTGTAAGAGATAGTCAGAAGATCTGTGAGCTACAATACAGAGGAGGGAGAGATCATACACGACCTAACGGATGAACAACTTACTGAAATATTTAGGCTGAATCCTGATGAGCTGGTCAAAGATACTCCTACAGTTGATGTGGCAAGTGATGATGAGCTGAACGGTGTAGACGAAATCGAGATAGAGGATGTCACTACTGATTATTATCCACAGTACACTGATCTAGAAGGACATGTTATCTCCAACTTGGGTGAAACATTTGACAGTGGTACTTTTGAGAAGTTGGAAGAAGTAGAAAAAGAAAAGGAGAAAGAATAAAGCACAGCCCAAGTTTCAGATGCAAACGTGGATATCAAGAAAGCTGAATGGACAGCTTGTTTTGCAGAGATGAAAGCCCAGCGCGTGCCCCAAAAGCAGAATGCCTACACAAAGCTTTAAAGAGTTAAATGACATCATAAAGTGTCTGGCAAGATTATAGCGTAGGCTTATTTTGAAGATTTGGACGTATATGCTGTAAAGAGAGAGAAGGGGATTGAGTACTTCAGATATCCTCATGATCTGAAGACTCTTCCTGGTTTTGAGCTCAATCAACTGATGTGATACATGTGTACATATATGTAATTGATGTAATTGATTGGGTATGAATGGAATGAAATGTGTGGTTGATGCTTACAATGTTTAATATTTCATCTTTTATTGTGTGATAACACATATCGAACTAACTATACAGGTTTGTGGTTGTTTACATAATTCTTAGTCAATAATGATTGAGAAACATGTTTAAAGTTAATCATGTGAAGTTCTCATGCGAATGGACCATGCTAATGGACCATATGCATGAATACTTCATGCTAATGGACCAGTCGCACGACTTAACCAGGAGACTGGATCAGTCACATGATTGTAACATAAGATTGACTCAGTCGCACGACTGAACCTTCAGTCGTGCAGATGGATCAACCGCATGATTCAGTCGCACGACTGAACCATGCTAATGGTTCAATCGCACGACTGAACCATGCTAATGGTTCAGTCGTACGAATGGAAGACCCTAACCTATAAATACCACTTAATTCGTGGAAAAACAACACAATTCAAATACCTACGCACATAATCGTACCCTAGCCGTCCAAAGACTCAAGAACACCTGTTCCAAGTTCATAGATCGCAGTTAATCATCTTGCAATCGTTTTTAATGTTTTGATTCATTCTTAGATCGATTATACTTGCTTTCTCACTGATTGGATCGCCAATCAAATAGGATGCGCACTATTTGGTTTGGTATACATGTAAATCAGTTAGTACACCATACCTAAACGGTCCTAACAAGTGGTATCAGAGCTTTGGCTTTTGATTTGCGTGTGATTCAATCGATTTTGATATAAAAATCATGATTTTCACTCAAAAACTCAATCTTTTTGTGTCAAACAGTGTCTTCGACGTCTTCAGGTCAAAAAGTTAACGTTTTTCGGCATACCGCAATTAGGGTTCGTGAGAAATTCGTGTTTTTGCGTCAAAGTGTTCAAAACCTTCGCTTTTTGCAAAAACAGCAGCCTTCAGTCGCACGATTGACTCAATCGCACGACTGAACCCATTTGCACCTCCCATACGCACAATTGAACTTAGTCGCCTTGTTCATTCGTACGACTGACCAGCTTCATTCGCATAGACTCCAACTGCACTCTCCTTACACACGACTGAATCTAATCGCACGATTGAATTCATCCACACTCTTCATTCTCACGATTAACTCATTTGCATAAGTTCAATCGCACGAGTGGTCCATTCGCACAAGTGAAGTATTCGATCTTAAAAGTTTAAAGTTAACGAGATTGAAAAACAATACTCAGCGTTCACTACAGGTAGAGACACACGGATCTAGAACCTCTTACTTCTGGAGAATGAGACTGGGAATCATAATAAACCACCAAAGCTTATAACACTAGACGATTACCCACAGTGGAAGCAACGTTTCGAGATCTACCTCAATGGAGTTGATCCAACCTTTGGGAATCAATTGAAACAGGATATGACATGCCGGTTGGTGCAGATGGGGTAAAATTGACCTTAGGAGGGATGACTGACAGCTAGAAGACGAAATATAATGTAGAGAAGAAGGTTTATGCCCTGTTAACTCAGTCTATTCCAAAAGATATATTCCATCAATTTTCTGAGAATAAACAGGCAAAGAAACTTTGGATAGCCTTGGAAAAATGCTATGACGGAAATGCTTCGTTAAAAGCTCTAAAGGCAAAAGCCTTAAAGAAGGAGTTTGACAACTTCTCTTCAATGGGTAAAGAAAGTCTGGATGATGTAATCGACAGGTTCTATCATCTCATGAGTGAGCTGCATATCCATGGAGTTACAACGTCAATGGAAGACAAGGTATCCAGCTTGGCGGATGGCTTACCAGAGAAGTGGGATTTGTTTGTATCTAATTTGAGACAAAACAGTATATTGGAAAAATTAGATATAAACGACTTCATCCTGAAATTGAGAGAAGAGGAATTCAGGATGAAATACAGGTCGCAGAAAGGAACATATGACCAAAATCCTTCACTTTACAATGCCTCTTCCACAACAACCAGTTCAGGAGCCCCCCGTCAGACTGCATTTGTCTCAAGTTCAACTGCTCCTTTACCTACCATAGCTTCAGGGTCTGACACGTCTGAGTCATCAAGTACCCATTATATTGCACCTGAGGCTAATGCTACCAAGTTAAAGACCGAGAACCTCGGGAATATCACTGTGGAGGTGGCTAAAGAACATATGGATCTCTTAGCAACTGTTGTTCATTCGTATGACGGTTTGGTTGCAGGAAAGTTTGGTAACTACCATCTAGCAGATTAAGATTACGAACAAGTAGACAAGAACGAGCTTGAAAGAATGGACATAATGTGGGTATTGGCAAGTGTTGTGTGGAGAGCTAAAAAGTTTGTTAAGAAGACGGGACAGAACTTAATAGCCACTAAAGACACTACTTTTGGTTTCGATAAGTCCAAAGTTACCTGTTTCAACTGCGGAGAGAAGGGGCACTTTAAACGTGAGTGTGTAAAGCCCAAGAAGACAGGTAACGGCAATCCGTTCTCGACGTTTAACCGTCAGGACAAACCAACAGGTGTAACTACCTCGTTGAGTATAGAGACAAAGGCCTTGACTGCTCAAGGTGACGAAAGACAAGATTGGACCTTCAAATTTGTGGCTCCGGGAGAATCTAACATTGCAAATGTCGAGGTGTTGGATGACGATACTGAAAGTCAAAAATAATATCGCGGTTGAACTAGCAATGTCAGAAACTGAAGATACTACGAAGTGGTCAAACCCCTGATTGAAGAAGATACCAAAACGACATGTTCAAAATCTCCAGCAACTGAAGAGTCAACCTCTGCACTGATGGCAGATTCAACTGAATCTTCACAGGTAAGTACTAAAGACCAACTTTTTGACAATCATGCTTGTTATGACTGTAATAAATTTAGGGAAAGCATAGATTTGAAATTTTCTAGGTTATTAGATCACAACAATAGCATAGTAAAGAACTTGCAACTGTGCACAGAAGCAAATCACATTTTAAAACTAAATGAGCACAGTTACAAAGCGAAAATAGAACTGTTAAATAAACAACTAAGGGAAACTGAAGTTGTGGCTTTTAACCAAGCAAATGACATTAAGTTCTATTTAAACTCCCTTGAAGAAACTAAAAAGGAAAAAGCAGTTTTGGAAGTCGAGGTAAATTCATTAAAACAAAAACTGCACACCTGGACTAGTTCTTCTCACATAGTTAAAAACTTAGTGAAAGAACGTAATAACGAGGAGGGATTAGGTTACAAAGTGGTTCCACCACCACATGAGATTTTGTTAAATACTAAATGTCGACCAGTAAATAACAATCCTATTAAGGATCATGTGGTGACCACTCCTTTAGTTAGTGATCCAGATTCCACTTGTCAAATGGTGGAATTGGTCACTAAACTGAAGGAGGACACTTTGAAACCTAAGGGTAAAATGTCTATTGTGAATTTGGACGAACAATTCAAAAGGGTCAATGTAGAGTTAGCTTCCACCACGTCTAGTTCTGAACATAAACTGACGAAACAAAGTACCCAACCACGTGCTCCACGTAATAGTCTAAACAAACAAAAGGCAAAAGATGTTACAACCGTTCAAAAGGTAAAATTTGTTAAAGAAGTTAAAACATCTAAACAAGAAGAGGTAAAACCCAACAAGCCCAAAGTCACACCAGTCTCACACACTTCCCCACAGAGGCGTCTTTCCCAACCTGTAGAAGGTCGATTGTGCTACAATTGTAGAAAGAGAGGGCATATTGCTTCTAATTGTCCTCAGTATCAGACACCACAAAAGAAAATTGAACTACATGATACTAAACAAATTTCTTCTGAAAGGAGTTCTGTTACCCCACCTAGAAGAAATAATGAAACTAAAGTTCAAACCATAAACCAGTTGTCTGTTTATCATAAATAGGCCTTGCACAAAACTAGTTTGTGGAAAGAAAAGTCAAATCCAATGCTTGATACTGAGAGCAGTAAGAAAAATGATATGCCCTCGCCCTCAAATGGACAGTGGGTTGAATTTATGATGTGAGATTCCTCTGGGTTACCCAAGCAAGTTAAGGCTTGGGTCCCAAACCTTCACTAATCATTTCTTTTGAATGTGCAGGTTGTTCATTATAGTGCTATCAAAAACACTTGGATTGTGGATAATGGAGCATCCAGGCACATGACCGGAAACCTGTGTCTCCTCTCAAACGTTAAACAAATTAAAGGATGACATGTTTCTGTTGCTGGAAATAAAGGAGGTTACATCACTGCACAAGGAGAAGTGGGAAATCAGAAAGTTAAGTTTGACAAGGTCAACTATGTTCAACAACTCCAAGATAACTTACTTTATATATCCCAGATTTGTGACAAAGGGTTCAAGGTTGTTTTTGACAACTAGAAGTGCTACGTGTTGAAGAAGGAGTACATCATTCCGGAGGACCAAATCTTAATGTCAGCTTCAAGGTATAATGACTTATACGTCTTGGATCTATCAAAGGTCTCCACAACCGATCATAAAGTCCAATGCTTCTTGTCAAAGGCAACTGAGAAGGAATCCATCTCCTGGCATAGGAGAATCGGACACATAAATCCAAGGAAGATGAACCATCTTATTCAGAATGATTTGGTCAATGGACTAAATGTCAAAAACTTTCAACTTCCTGATTTCTGTGTGGTGTGTAAGAAAGGGAAACAGACCAAGAAGTCTCACAAGGCAAAGAACGTCCACTCTATTAAATTGCCTCTTGAACTTCTACATATGGATCTATTTGGTCCTGTGAGCACCAAGAGCATCGTTGGAGATCTGTATTGTTATGTAGTCACCGATGACTATTCAAGATTCTCTTGGGTATTGTTTTCTGAAATCAAAATCAGAAACATTTTATTTGTTCAAATAGCTTGTGACCACATTGGAATCTCTATACAAGTTAAAGGTACATCAGATTCGCTCAGACAACGGTACAGAATTCAAGAATCAATGGATGGAGGCATTCTGCAAAGAAAAGGAATTGTACATCAGTTCACATCTGCCTACACTCCACAGATGAACGGAGTTGCTGAACAGAAGAACAGAAGCTTTATAGAGACTGCCAGGACGATGCTAGAAGACTCGAAACTGCCTATCCAATTCTGGAACGAGGCAGTAGCAAATGCATGTTACACTCTGAATCGAGTCTTGGTGGTTAAACGACATGGTAAAACGTGTTACGAGTTGCTCCAACGACGTAAACCTAACCTGGAGTATCTTGAACCATTTGGCGCACCATGTACACTGCTGAAGAAACATCAGACAGGAAAGTTCAGTGAAAAGGCTGAAGAAGGTATTTTTCTAGGATACAACATACCAAACAAGAGGGTTTACAACAACTCCATGGGTCAAGTAGAAGTGTGGTGCAACGTCGACGTTCAGAGATTCACCACCCCCCTGCAGGAAAAGGACTCGCTTTCTTTTTCGATTATGATGGATTCTTCAAGTCCTTCAACATTCCTCTCACTCCTTCTGATGATGAGCTATCGAGAAAGATGATGTATGATGTCTTAAACACATCACCCCTAGACTCATCTACATCCAGCTCACAAGGTCAGTCTTCTAGTAACTCAGGGGGAGCACCGAAGGTCAGTGACTCCTCTTCTGACGATGAAGAAGTGGAAAAAGGTCAGGTGGATCAAGAGGAACAGGTTCCTATGACTACAAGTACTCAAGCATCAGATGTGGATGCCTCTGACACTTCGAAACCCCATACTCCCACTGGCTCAGATACTGAACCTGCGGTTAACAATCTGGATAATGAGGTAGTTGTACCCACCACTCTTGGATCTCAACTAAATGTTTATCATCCTTTAGACAATGTCATAGGGGATGTACAATCGGGAGTACAGACAAGAAATCAGCTATACTCAGCTGATTATGTCTCAGTCATGGAAAAAGGCTCCCTTCACAACGGTACTTATCGACGTTTTGTGTCTCAGTTTGTGCCAAAATATGTAAGTGACTCCTTAAATGATAAGGCCTGGGTGAGTGCCATGCAAGAAGAACTTCTTCAATTCAAGAAGTTAGGAATATGGACTCTGGTGGATAGACCTAAAGGTGCTAAGGTCATTGGCACTAAATGGGTTTTGAAATGCAAGAAGGATGACCAAGGGGTCATTATCAGAAACAATGCTCGACTAGTAGTTCAAGGATTTCGACAAGTCGAGATAATTGATTACAACGAAGTGTTTGCACCTGTGGCAAGAACGGAAGCCATCCGTATCTTCCTAGTCTATGCATCGTATATGAAGATTAAAGTCTATCAGCTTGATGTGAAGAGTGCATTCCTTCATGGTGAAATCCGAGAGACTGTGTATGTCAGTCAACCCGAGGAATTTGAGGATCCGTATCATCGAGACAGAGTTTACAAGCTAGACAATGCTCTATACAGGCTTCATCAAGCCCCCAGAGCATGGTATGAGAAGCTCTCGACTTATCTTGTGAAACACGGGTTTCGAAGAGGAGTGATTGATTATACATTTTTTATCGAAGAAAAGGATGGTGACTTACTGCTTGTACAGATCTATGTTTATGACATAATATTCAGGTCCAAAAATGAAGATTTGTGTAAAGAATTTGAAGCAGTAATGAAGGCTGAATTTGAGATCAGTGCGATGGGAGAAATGAAGTTCTTTCACGGGTTACAGGTGGATCAGACACCTCTGTAGGCGATATTCTCAGTCGGTTTGATATGGAGAATGCTTCGGCAGTTGGGACTCCACTTGCAACAAACCACGATGTGGCACCCGACAAAAGTGGTGATCTGGTTAATGCCACCATGTACCGAGGAATGATCGGATCTCTCATGTACCTCACCGCCTCACGACCGGATATCATGTACGCTACGCGTCTATGCTCCAGATATCAGGCGAAACCGAAGGTCAACCATCTCATCGACGTTAAAAGGATATTTCGTTATATGAAGGGTACTCCAACACTCGGGTTGTGGTATCCTCATGATGATGATTTTGAGCTTACGGCGGTTGCAAAATGAACTATAAGTCAACATCAGCGGGATGCCAATTTTTTGGGAGAAGATTAGTCACCTGGCAGTGTAAGAAGCAGACCTCGATTGCTCTGTCAACCTGTGAAGCTGAATATGTTGCCGCTGCAAGTTGCTGTTCAAAGATCATCTGGATTCAACAGCAAATGCGAGATTACGGTTTGCAATTCTCTAACACTCCTATTTATGTTGATAACTCTGCTGCTATAGTCGTAACTAAAAATCCGGTCCAACATCCTAAAACCAAACACATCGGAATTAAATATGACTTTATTTGTGATTGTTTTGAAAAGCATTTGATCGATGTTGTTAAAATAAATACGGATTTTCAACGCGCTGATCTCTACACAAAAGCCTTTGATAAACCACGTTTTCTATATCTGTTAGAGGTCAACGGCGTTAAAAAGAAAAGTGAGGTAATTTTAGATGAAACTGTGTAGTCCGACATCTTTGTTTTTATTTTCTTTATTTTTTCTTCTTTTAATTTCATGTTTTATAAAATTCAGAAACTCCAAAAAATTTTCGGTTTTTAAATTTTAGGGGGAGAATAGGTTAAGTTAGTATTAAATTTAGTTGTTTTAATTTCAGTACATAAAAGAAAAAAACGAGGGAGGAGGACAGTCTAGGTAAGAGAAATAAGATCGTATCTATGAAACTGATTCAATAACTATGGAAAATGATAGTACACAGGAACAAATAGTTTAGGACTTTAAAACAATGAAATTGTTTAAAATGAAAATTTCTTAGTATAAGTATAAGTTTGAGAAGTCTAAGCAACATAAAAGAAAAATGATAGTAAAACTAGCTGCTACCAAGGTAACACGGAGAAAGTAGACCTAGAGGTTGCTAGACCATTTGATGATATGTCGGTAGATTCAACACAATAGATAAGTTGACCTCGTTGGTGAGTTCAAGTTCAAACTAAATTGTTCAATAAGCTGTGGCTTAACATCTTTCCCTGGTTAACACAATCAACGTGTTGTTTCGATATTGAGAATGCTTCGGCAGCTGGGACTCCACTTGCTACAAACCACGATGTGGCACCCGACGAAAGTGGTGATCTAGTTGATGCCGCCATGTACCGAGGAATGATCGGATCTCTCATGTACCTCACCGTCTCACGACCG
>BJCM01274544.1:2849-16416 GCA_018326385.1 Flaveria bidentis | reverse complement strand
TAGGAGGCTTTGATGCATAGAAACTTACTTCCTCTTCATCTTCACTCAAAGTACAAGAGTTATCACCATCATTGTTGGAAATAAAGGCACTTCTAGCACTTTTTGTTTCTTTAAAGTGATATGGAGATACATGAGTTCTCACACTCTTGTTTCTTGATTTCTCATCCATTTCAAGAGCCTCAACTTTAGCTACTAGTGTATCTAAACCAGTTGCTTTGAGGTCCATGGTGTTCTTGAACATGGATACAGTTTGCTTCCAACAATCTGGTAAAGTATGGAGCATCTTCTTGTTTAATTCCTCATTTGTGCATTTTAACTCCAAGATATTCATCTCTGTAACATGTTTCATAAATCTATGGGGTTGTTGAGGAATTGATTTACCCTCAATATGATGAAATGTTTCATATTGTGAACGAAGGGTGTCCTTCCTAATGCTTCAGATTTCATCACTTCCTTCACAAAGTGTATGAAGAATCTTCCACAAGGAATTTGTTGTTTTGTAATTCTCACACTTGATTAATATTTCATCAAGTAAAGCCAAACTAAGCAAGTCGTATGCTTTAATATCAACTTTAACCTTTTTAACATCATCAGGTGACAGATCTTTTGTACTTATGGGTTGATTATTGTCATTATAATCCAGTCCAAGAGTGGGTGGAATAGAAGGACCTTCAGTTATTGAAACCCATAAATCAGAATCTGTAAAATTAACATGATTTCTGAACTTGATTTTCTAGGATTTGAAGTCTGCTTTTGTTTCTAACTTTGGAGGTTGGTATGATGATCCACCAAAGTTACTCATGATTAGTTAAGATCTAAGATTTTAACTTATGAATTTGTTCAATTAATATGAACAATTTATGAATGTCGATCAATAACCAAGATCTGCTATTCAATTGATTTGAATATTAATCCAAGTTAATCAAGCAATGTAACAGTACTTGCTGAACGACAATTCACTAATATAATTAAATCACACAAAAACGATTTGCTCAAAACCAATAGATCTAATCAGTAAGAAAACTGACAAATCTACTGAATCCAGCAAACAATTAAACACAATTAACCCTGATAGATCAATCGATCTAAATCAATGAGCACTTGGCTCTGATACCACCTATGAATCCAAGGATCGCAATCAGGAATTATCAGTGTTAATTGGACGTCGTCAAGTTAATGTTTGCGGAATCAACATTAACTTTGTTTAATTGGAATAAATATTTATCAATAATAATGATTAATAATTAAGATGAACATAATGAATAGAACATAATTAATAATCAAACAAAGATATAATTCAAATGTATTTCATTAAAACATGTTAATGATTACAGATGAATAAACAATGAATGAATATGTATTGATGATGTGATGGCTACTAGAGTTTGTGTTTGTGTGATTTGTTGTGATGTTTGGTTTGTTGTGTTGATGCTTGGGTGTTTGCCATTCCAGCCGTCTCATTGATGTGAAACCTAGGATCCATATTTATAGGCATGTGTGTTTCTGTTAAAGAAACACCGGATCTCTTGGGATTCGCACAGCTCTCATATTGACTTGTTGACTTGTAACACTTGTATTATTAAATACAAGGATTTGGACTCCGCGGGACTATGGTCTTCTGTAGATGTTTGTTCTTCCGCAGGAGGCTTGTTCTTCCGAAGGTACTTTGTTCTTCCGAAGGTACTTTGTTCTAACTTCAGTTTTTGTTGTTCATCCACAGGAGATCTTCTAATAATTGATTTTGTGAGAAACATATCTATAGAAGAACAAAAATGTTCATCCATAGATGTTTCTTACATAGTCAATTTCATAAATTGACTAAGTATAATGTTTGTACCTGCAATCATACACAGATCAATACACATATGGGTTAATCTATATAAAATGCATAGTAATGAATTAAAATTATTCAGTACAAATATTGATTAAAGTTCTAAACCTATACAAAATGATCTAGACATATAATTCCTAGAACTAACAGTGTCTTGGCTGGTTTACAATCTTTCATCTTAAATCTTTCTAAGATGTCGTTGACATACTTAGATTGATTTATAAATAACCATCTTTTATCTGCTTCACCTGAATTACAGGGAAAAAGGCTATCTTTCCCATGGAACTCATCTCAAACTTTTTCTTTATAATGCTTTCAAAGTCTTTCCACATCTAGTCATTTGAATAACCAAATATGATATCATCAACATAGACTTGTACAAGCAAAATGTCTTTCAAAGATTCCTTTATAAACAAAGTCTTGTCTATTAGGGTTCTTGTATAGCCATGCTTCAGGAGAAATTGAAAAAGTGACTCATACTATAACCTAGGTGCCTAATGCAGCCTATAGAGAGCTTTATCTAGTTTGCACACATAGTTAGGATGTTATGGGTCTTCAAATTCTAGAGGCTATAACACAATTCTTTTTCTATATACCCATACAAAAATTTACATTTGACATCAAGTTGATAAACTATAAAGTTTTTGGATGCTACATAGGCAAGTAAGATTCTCACACCTCAAGTCTTGCAACTGGTGCAAAGACATCAATGTAATCTATCCCTTCCTTATGTGTGCATCCTTGAACTACAAGTCTTTCTTTGTTCTTGATAATCAAACCTCTATCATCTCTTTTTTTTTCTAAACACCCACTTTATGTAAATAGATACTTGACCAGGTGGTAGTGGTCATAGGTTCCATACCTTTTTTCTCTTGAATGAAGAAATTTCTCTTGCATTGATTCAACCCATCTATTGTTCTTAAGAGCCTCTTCCACCTTCTTTGGTTCCATTTGAAAGAGAAAGCATGAATACAAGCAAACATTCTCATTATAGGTTTATTCTCATATTCTCACACCTTCTAAAACATCCCCAATGATGTTCTTAACTGGATGAGTGTTATGAGTTCTGAGCCTTGGAATAACATCTAGTTGCATAGGCAGATCTAGTTTAGAAACGTTTTGCTCAGAATTTGGAACATTATTTTCAGCTGATGTCTCATGCTATTCAATGAGGACTGATTGAATAAATGTGTGACAGTATCAATAGGGTTGTCCTATGAAGCAACATTAATAGTTGCATGTTCCTCCATAATGCTACCTTTATCAGCTTGGTATTGTATCATGTAGTTGTCATTTGATGAGTTTTGAGGCTCATTTTGTTGACAACTTATTGAAGCTTCACCGGTTATTGAGATGTTTATGCTTCAGGGTTTTCATCAGTGGGAGCTTGATCTTCATGAATTCCTGGAGAACTTATAATAGGTATGGGTAACTCAAACAATTGATCATCATCAGCATCACTTTGAGTTCTTGTTTGAGCTGAAACATTCTCATAAAAAGGTTTAGAACAGTTTGAAACAATTCTAAGTAAAAAATATGGTCAGGTTTACCCTTAACACAAGTAGTGTGCTCATTTACAACAATGTTGGAAGATTCCTCAAATTGTTGATTTTTGATGTTATAAACTCTATAAGCAATAGAGTTAGAGGAATATCCAACAAAGATAACCTCATCCGACTTTTCAACAAAGTTTTCCAAATTTTCCTTTGTGCTAAGTATGGTACACCTGTTGCTAAAGGACATAAGAAAGCTAATGAATGGTGGTCTCTTGTTCCATAGCTCATAAGGGGTTTTTATGGGGCTTAACAATAAGGACCATGTTTTGTATATAGCATGCAGTGCTGATTGCCTCTACCCAAAAAGTTAGTGGCACCTTTGAATCAACCAACATAGTTCTAACAACCTCAATAAGTGTCTTATTTCTCCTCTTAGCAACATTGTTTTGTTGAGAACTTTTAGGAGCACTATATTGTCTGGCAATCCTTTTTGAGTTAGAGAATGAGTCAAGAAATTGATTCTTAAAACTCAGTCCCTTGATCACTTCTTATGATTTTTACCTTGTGATCAATTTGATTTTCTATTTTAAGAATAAAATATTTTAAAGTTTTAGTTGTTTCATATTTGGTTCTTAAAAAATAATACATATATAAATCTTGTAAAATCATCAATAATCACAAGTCAGTGTGATTTACTTACAATGCTCATTATACTTGTAGGACCAAATAGATCCATTTGTAATACGTGTAATGAAGTGGTGATAAAGTTAACTTTTTTTTATTTATGAGATGTCCTATGTTGTTTCCTTTTTAGACAAGCAACACATTACTTTTAGGTACACCATGTACCAAGTTGTCTTTAACCAAATTGTTCATGGTTTTATAATTAACATGACATATTATTTTATGTCACAAAGTTGGCTAATTACCATTAGCTTTGGAAAGAAATAATGATACTTCACCCAGTGGAGAGATATTGTTCATATCCAACCTGTATATATCTCCTCTCCTGGGAGATCAAAGAAACATGAATTCCAAAGGAATTATCATCCCAGGTTTGAGGATAATGCACTCATGTTCTGTGAAAAGTATTTGGTGCTTTTGATCACAGAAATAAGAAACACTTAAAAGATTATGTTCAAGTTGTTTGATACAGTTCACTTTCTCAACCTTTAACTTACTATTGGATGCACTACCTCTGCCAGAAATGTATCCTCCGGCTTCACCTTCAAATTGAACAAGACATCCATCAAAATGTTCAAATTGTAAAAGAAGAGATTTGTTCCCTGTCATGTGCCTGGAGCATCCACTATCTACAATCCACAAATTGTCATTTTTTTCATGTGTATGTCCCTACATAAGGTGAAATGATTAGTTGTTATTGGAAACTCAAGCCTTATTGGTCTTGGGCTCTTCCAATGTAGATAAGATAATTAAACCAAAATGTATGCATGTGGGTTAAATCATGGTTTGTGAAGAAAAGGTTTGGACTGCAGCATCTTCTTTGCTCTTCCATTCTATCCTTTGGTTGATCGAAGTATATAAGCCTGTTGGGGCTTGACCAGCATGACTTACTTCTGAGGCTTCTTTTTTCTCGGAGAAACTTATCACCACCTTTTCTTCCAAATCAGTCTTCTTTTCGGAAGGTTTCTTTTTATTTCTCTCTTTGTGCTTTGGCTTGTCTTTTACAACTATTTTTCTTTCGGAAGAATGAGTTTTTTCTGAAAGCAACTTGGCTTTTGAAAAAATCTTTCATTTCTTTAACAGTTGAACCATATGATAAGGTCCAAATGTGAAACTCTCCTTAACTTTTTCTTTCTTAACATTTTTTGCATAATATGTGCTTGATGGATGTAGTAACAATCTTTAGCCATGTGGTTCTATAGACCACACATTATGCACTCAATGTTATTCTTCATGGGGCATGAGTACTATTGTTTCTTGCATTTCTTTTCTTTTTCAACAGTCTTTCCTTTTGACTTCTGATCTTTCAACTGGATAGGAGTGCTGGTACTACACTTCTTTCCTAGATCAGAACTTTCAACCACTTGGAAACCGGCTGAGATGAATACACCCTTTTGCTTTGATTTTATTTTCAACTTTGATTCAGCCACCATCTTTATAGTTTTTCTTACTGCCTTGATTTTGTTTATTTTGGCTTCGGTGGTCAAAGGTTGATCATCAATGGTATGGATGCCGTTTCCTTCCTTATCCTTCTCTGTGGTGGTCTTCATTATTAAATCATTCTTTTGCTCATTAGGTAGTGGGTCAGCAGTTGGAACCACTTGCTCATCAGTACCACATCTTGGTTGTCTTATAGACACATAGGAGTGTAGTGGAGCAATTTCATTAGTTCCCAACCCACTATGTTTTGATAACACACCTTTGAGTGGGAGGGTGATGCAATAATGGTTTTGAAGTTATGCTCTTCAATATAATACTTTTTTTTGCTTTAGCCTCAACTATTACTAGCTGGGCTTGAGCCTCAGTCAACTCGGAAAACAAATCCTTTATTTGAGCCCTGTAGTTTGAGTGTTCATGTTTTAAAGAATAAACAGTTTTCTCTAACTCTTCAATTTTGAGTTTGTAGTCAGATTATGCTCTCTTAAAATCAGATTTTAGTATTTTTAAGACTCGATATCATATTTGATCTCCATGTTGTAGTCCTGATAAAGTTTAACCTTAGCAATACAGACTAGGGTACAAAGATGTTCATATAACTTATTATCTTCAGTTCCCACCATAACAGCTTGAGCAGGAGTGACATTTTGCATCACTAAGCTCCAGTTAACTTCTTGAGCAACAAAAACTGTTTGTTGTTTAGTTGGCTTGGCAACAACTTTTGGAGTAACAAGATGTTGGGATGCTTGAGTGGCTTCGGGGTTGGACTTTGGAGCCTTGCATTCCTTTTCAAAATGACCAAGTTGGTTACAGTTGTAGCACTTGGCTTTTGATTTATCTAATCTAAATTTGTTGTTGGATGGGTTCTAAGGGAACTGCTTTCCAGATGTTTTAAAAAACTTCTTTTCTCTGTAAGTTAAAAGAGCCATTTGCTACAAAATGTCCATATATTCCACATCATCTAGGTTGAAGCCCTCAAGATCATCAAAACATAATTGAAAATATCTAGAGTGTCCATTTCCCAAAACAAAGGCATAACTATCTCGAAAGGGACTTTGTTGAGCCTATTAAGACCTGGGTGTCTTAGGAAAAGTGATGTAAAGCCTAGAGGAAGATGATGGTTGTTGGGGGTAGTTCATGTACAACTGGTGTTGAGGAGTTCTTAAGTCTTTAACAACAAGTAAAGCATTGCTAGCAGGAGGGCTATAAGTTCTGCTCATCTAGTGGCCTCTCTGAGTTTCCATCTCCATACGGTTTCCATAAAGGATGCCATATAGTTCAGTCATGGTAAGAGTGTTGAGATTCTCAGTAATCTTGATTGAGACATAGTAAAAAGTCCATTCATAAGGAAGTGCACTCATGAACTTCTTTATAATATCTTTCTTTTCAATAATCACTCCCACAGACTGAAGTGATTTGATTGAGTTCATATACCTAAAGTATTGCTGACTCAGGGTCTCTCCAACAATATGAGTGAAGTTTTCAAACTGTTGCTTTAGGGTATCTCTCTTGGACTCTTTGGATTCAATGGAACCAGAGTATATCATTATCAAAGCATCAAAGAGTTCTTTGGCAGTCTAACAATGCTTAAAGCCTGCCATTATGGAGTTTGGTATGGCTATAAGCAGCATTGTCTTGGCTTTACTATCGATGTCTATCTTCTTGAAGTCTTCATCGGAGTAGTCTTCAACAACTTTCTCAATCATGGCACCATTTCCAACCGGGGACTCCACATTTGGCTTGTAAGGACTGTGAGTGATTGACCTCCATATTTTGATGTCTTGATACTTAATGAAACCTTCAATATATTTACACCAGGATCTGAAATTATTAGGTGTGATAATTAGAGCCTTTGTCATAGCTCCCATCTCAGATTTAGAATATTTATGGTTAAGAGCCATTTTTTAGTGTAGTGAGTGAATGAGTGATGAAACAAAGTGATTTAGGATGGTTAGATCTCACAATCAAGCGCCATGTAGTATGTTAGAGGTGGCAGCGGTTGTCAGACCCACCATACTTATGTCCATTGGTTCATAGTTGGTTCTTTAGAAGGTTAACTGGTTTTGGAAGAATAAGTTCTTCCGAAGAATAAGTTCTTCCCAAGCCATTTATACTTTGGAAGAATCAACTTATTCCGAGATCTCTGCTAGTGTTTAAGACCTTTATTCTTCGAAAGTATTTGTCTTGAATCTTCTAAGCGTTTATGTAATGCCCGGAATAAAGTCGAAACGGGCCAATTAATAATAATAGGCCTAACCGAGACTATTTAAAGAAAATAAGTGGGTAATGGAGTATGGACCGGGTAGACATCGCGGGTTATGTGTTTGGCGAATTTAAGGTCCTGAGAATGCCCGATATATATAAACGGATCAGCTAGAGCAAACTCTCATTTGCAACTCAACACCCCATATTCTAGAGAGAGAGTGTAGAGAAAGGAAGTGGAGAAAGTTGAAGATTCAAGGCTTGGTTGATCATGGGATTGAAGATCGGTGTTTGTGGGCATCCAAACAACAAGAAAATACCATGAATCCAGGTAAGAAACATCATTTAATCATTCCTTTTGATGTAAACCCAGATTCTAGGGCTTGGGGTTTTTGAAAGTGGCAAACATTCGCCCAAAATTTACGTTTTTGTGTAAGAAAACATGTAAGAAGCTTAGATATAGCATATTGGGTGATAAACCAAGGTTTTGGATGTAAAAGATTGAAGATTTTGGTCAAAATGGGTTGGTTCGTAATTTTCAACCCGTTCTACGAAATTAGGTGTTCATCCAGCAAAATTATGTATTTGTTCAGCGAAACTATGGGTCTTCCTGCGAAACTATAGTTTCGCAGGTAGTTTCGCAGACATGGTTATCCAATGAAAGTTGGGCAAAACTGGCAGCGAAACTGGCAGCGAAGATGCCAGCAAAACTGCCAGCGAAGATGGCAACGAAACTGCTGGGGAAATTAGCAGCGAAACTGCTGATCATGCAACGAAATTAGCAGCGAAATTAGGTAGAAATTAACCCCTTTGAGTGTTAACTTATCTGCAGGTTGTCTAGTCTGATCCTTGCTTAGAAAGCTTGTTTGAGAAGCTACTCATCGAGTTCAGGTGAGTTCTAGATCCTCTATTTAAAGGTTCTAAACTTGTTTGGGGCTGGAAATGCATATTAAATACACGTTTTAAACGACCAAGATTTTAAGAGATTTAAACGGGAAGATCGATTTTTCTATAAGGAAATGTGCTATATAAAAGTGTTAAAATAAAAAAATTTCACCCTAACATGGCAGTGCAACCCCAGCCAGGGGCGTTGCCCCTTGGACCCCACTAGGGGCTGGTGCCCCAAAGAACCCGCTGTCAGGGGCTACTGCCCCCGAACCCCCGTTGTCTCGTGGAGAGTCGGTAATGATCTATGATGACTTGTTCTTGTTGTGCATGTGCATGTGTATGTGAATGGATGATGTATGATGTTTATGATGATGTGTGATAGGGTATGTAATGTTTATGTGATGTTATGTATGAATGTGTTATGTTGATCTTACATTCCTATTATGTATATTTTATGATTTACGTGTTATGAGTATTAAATGAATGAAAAGTATTATGTAACGTAAAGAGGAAGTTAATGATAATGTTAAGTGGAACGTAAAGAAAGATGAATGCATGCATTAATGAACGAATGAATGTAAGAAAGTCTTGCAATCCTTGTATGGAGATTCACACCTAATGAAGGGTGTTAGTTCAATGGTGTGTGGGTTAGCTACCCCAGAAGGATGCACACCGTGGTCTGTCTTTATGATTGACCATTTGTATGGAACCTTTTTCGCTTACCCCGATACTGTGGTCAGGCCACCGGGCGTAATGTATGGGAGTTTAATTATAGACTTCAGCCCATTACCTCCTTTATGCATGATGGTGGGGCATAGCACATGGCATTGGTACACCGGAATTTACCTCGGTACTGTGGTCAGGCCACCGGGTGCAATGTATGGGAGTCTATTATAGACCTCGGCCCAGTACCTGTTTTACGCATGATGGTGGGGTAACGTTCATGGTATTGGTATGGAATGTAAAAAAGTAACGATGAACGTACGTAATGAACAGTAAGGAAGGTAACGAATGATAACAATGATATATGATGATGCATGAACGAAAGTTAATGAACAATGATGAAAGATAATAATGTTGTTATCTATGTGTACGAAAGATGCTTGATCGCCTAAGAATGTAAAGGAAGGTTTTAAACAGAAGTAAAATTATTTTTATTTTATAAAACTAGAACTCACTCAGCAACGCTGACTTTTATGTATTTTCCAGTTGGTAGGTAATAATTGTTGAGGATGGCACGGGGCAGCTACTTGGCATTTTTGGGTGGCATCCATTGTTTAAATTATGACGTTTTTGCATTGTAATACGAATGAAACAATATTTTGTAGTGATTATGAATGTCGTATTATTTTGTAAAAGCAATGAATGAAATGATTTTAAATTATTCAGCTATGTTGTTTTTAGAAAATTTAATATTTATGTGCGATGATTGACCAGCTGTAAGGGTACCGGGAACGGGGCCTTACAGTTTAACTTCGGAAGAGGAATTACTTAGTCTTGGAAGACTGAGTTCCTATTCGGAAGTTCTTGTTGCATGAGATTCAGAAGTTCTTCAACATAGCTTCCTAAGTTATTCAACATAGCTTCGGAAGTGCAGCTTTGTATTCGGGATGTTGGATCTTGTATGCCCAAGACACATACAAGATTGACATGATTAGTACGTTATGATCCAAGTCGGGTCATACCCAATAACAAGCTAAACAAACACCAATAAATATTTATTTGTTGATGAGATCATACAAATAAATATTGATACCAATTTAGAAAATGGGTTTTCTAAAACTTTGCTTTTGTAATAGAATAACATTATGTGGATAATTTTTTCATGAGAAATTATTTGTTTCATTATTTAAGTGAGTTAAATAATAAAAAATAAAGTGTGTTAATGTTATAAAATTAAAAAAGGTTTTAATTTTATAAACTTATGGGTTAAGAGTGTAAGTTTTTTTATAAAAATTGAAATAAGGGGCAACCCATTTCAAACCTTATTTTGGCCGCCCCTTTGTGGGTCTTGAGAATGATTTTAGTCTTGGTTTTTACAAGACTTTATTCTTCCTTTCACTCTTCCATCTATCTCTCTCACACACACACAAGCAAGGACTTTTCTCTCTTCCTTTTTGGCTGAAAAATTCAATTTTTGCAAGCTGAAAATTCGGTTTTGGCTTGGCTGCATTCGGATTTGTAAGAATAAGGATTGATTTGGTGTTATAATACCTAACAAGTTAAGTGTTTGCTAAGGGCTTTTGGGTATACAAGCTTGAGGACTTCTCTTTTGGAGGCTAGACATTCAAGAAGCATCATCATCTTCTTTTCATCCATACTTCATCTTCTTGTTCTTGAAAGGTAGTTTCAAGAACACCCTTTTGGTTGTTCTTTCGGTTTTGATAGCATTTTATTTCACATACATATGATCCTTTGTTTATGGATATTTGTTTTGGGTTAAAAGGGTTCAAATTTTCAGATTGTTAAACACCTTTTGACCACTTATATCTGTTATGTTTTTTAACTTTAAATGGTTAAACTTGCTTTGATAAACATATAAGAAAACCCAACAATGGCATCTAGAGCCGATTATGTGGAATACTTGCTTCAACAGTTCTTGAAAAGTCAGTTTTCATGGACTTTTTTAACCCATTAGGGGTTGTTTTGTTATAGATGAATGAATCTCTTATGTTTCAAGGTTTAATCTTACATGCTTTAGTATAAACCTTACAAGATTAACATCAAATGGTTGATTATATTGTTTGGACAAAACCTTAAAGTTTTGGTTCATGTTAGCCAGAACTTAAAGGTTAAAAAAAGGGGTTCATAGTTGTTCTTGAAAGTTGTACATATTTTGGTGCATAACATAGCCTTGACCTTATGTGTTTTTGATTTGGTTTATTGTGGTTTTGTCATGTTGGTTTTGATTCTTGAAAGGGTTGTAATATTTGTGTTTGTATTTTGGGTTGTGATTTATTTATTCATTTTTTATGTAATAAATAGATTAGGTTCATTTATTTTAATAGAAAAATTGTATTAGGATATGATTTTGTAAAAGAAGATGCACAAGATGAAGACCCAAAGAAGGACACAAAAGACATGGACACTTGAAGCATTTGGATGTGGATTCAAGTGGGAGTTCATGGACACATATGGTGTGTCATTGTTAACCCTTAGAAAAGACCTAATGACAACACTTGTGATGGCAAACAAGTGTAGTCAACTTAGTGGCTATGGTTATGCACTTATGTTTGTATGATTATGCTTGTTTGGTTGTTTGTCGTATGTTTTTGTTTGATATTTGGATATGAATAATAAACTTATTAACAAATATAACAAGCTGAAAATTTATGGTTTTTTATCATTAAGTGATTAATAAAAGGTCATTAAAAGGATTAATGATTTTAATAAAAGGGGTTTTATTAAAAGGTGAACCATAGGGTACCTTGTATTTGAAGCATGCAAATATAAGGTACATAGAGTTTTCTAAACTAGTATTATGAAATCTTAAAATTTCTTTTATAAACAAGTTTAACACCGTCCTTTTGCACAACACTTGAGTCAATTGGAAACTCCTAATGGGATAAAGGTCACCTAACCGTTTTGAGGGAACTTGTGATTTGAGGTGGGGATACCATATTTGTGGGATAAAGGTCACCTAACCACTTATGTTGGAAAACTCACATGTGTGTAAGTAGGATAACTTGATTTGCAAACCATGTTTAATGGATCACCTACAATGTGGTTTACAAAGGTGTTGATGGGATAAACGTGCCGACCACACATATGATGTTTAAGTCGATCCCATACCCTAGAAGTTGCAAAGGGTTGCAGTTGTCAAAACGTTGACTACCTTGTTAATTTAAATAATAGGATAAAGGTCACCTAACCACTATTTAAATGTAACGTTGGATTCTAGAATTTTAAAATTATGTAAGACACTTAAAAGGGCTTTAATTATTAAAATATGAATAATATCGAAAATGCTAAAATTGAACTTTGTTAAATTTTATAAATGGCCACCAACAATAATAAAATAAATGATATCTCGTCCGCTCACTCACTATCACTAAGAACAATTCTCCAAAAGGAGCGTCTAAACCATAATAACTATATAGATTGGTTTTGAAACTTGAGAATTGTTCTCAAGCAAGAGAAACAATCGTATATTTTAGACGATCTGATTTCCGATCAACCTAATGAGGATGATGAGGAGGCCTATAACAATTGGGTGAAATACACCGAGGACACGGTCCAAGTGTCTTGTCTCATGTTGGCAAGTATGACTCCGGATCTCCAAAAGGAGTATGAACATCATGGAGCATACGACATGATTACCTAGTTGAAGGAAACGTTCCAACAACAAGCAAGGGTAGAGCGCTTCGAAATAGTTCGAGCACTCCATGCATGTCGTATGGATGACACCCAATCTGTTTCATCTTATGTACTTAAGATGAAAAGCCACATTGACCGCCTCGAAAGGCTGAATTGTCCCGTCTCGAAAGAGTTGGCTACGGATTTGATCCTCAACTCTTTGTCAAAAAGGTTTGACAACTTTGTCATGAATTATAACAAGAACGGGTGGGACAAGAACATAAGTGAGGCCTCACCCCGCACCCAAGGCAAATGCTGCCAAGGGCAAAGGGTACGTTAGGGGAAAGGGGAAGGGAGTGGTTAGAGTGCCACCACCAAAACCAGCGGAGAAGAACCAAAAGGTTGTTTCAAATGACCCATACTTTAAGTGTGGGGAGATTGGACATTAGGCAAGAAATTTCCAGTCCATCTCAAAGAGTTGCAAGCTAAGAGGGATGCCGGGCAAACCTCAGGTACAATTTTCATGATTCATATTGATCTAAATTTAATATCCTCTAACACATGGGTATTGGATACCGAATGTGGAACTCACATTTGCAACTTATTGCAGGGGTTCAAAAGAAGTAAGGATTTCAAGAAATGGGATGTTAGCCTCTACATGGGAAATGGGGCAAAAGTTCAAGTTGAAGACCGAGGGGACTACATCTTGAAGCTTCCAAATGGTTTGGAAGCA
>BJCM01274541.1:0-23062 GCA_018326385.1 Flaveria bidentis | reverse complement strand
TTGAAAACGTGTTGAAGGCTTTTGTGATCGGTGTAGACTATACATTGCGTACCATACAGGTAGTGCCTCTAAATCTTCAAGGCAAAGACAACAGCACCAAGCTCAAGATCGTGTGTTGTGTAATTCACCTCGTGAACCTTCAATTGTTTCGATGCATAAGCTATGACCTTCCCTCGTTGCATGAGAACACAACCAAGGCCTTGTTTAGATGCATCACAATACACGGTGAAGTCGTCATTTCCATCGTGTAGGGTCAAGATAGGAGCATTGCACAACTTGTACTTTAACGCTTCAAAAGCTTCTTCTTGCTCGGAAACCCACTCGAACGGTTTATTCTTTTGTGTCAAAGAAGTGAGTGGTTTCGCGATCCTTGAAAAGTTGGCAATGAATCGCCGATAGTAACCAGCAAGACCAAGAAAAGAACGAACTTCGGTAGGAGTCGTAGGAACACACCAATTCTTCACAGCTTCCACCTTTGTAGGATCAACGTGAATTTCTTGGCTATTCACCACGTGTCCTATAAAACTCAGACTTGGACCTAGTTTAATAAATAAATTGTTTATGTAATGTTTTGTTTTGTTTGAAACTTATTTCATGTTTGAGACTTATGTTTGTTATGCCTTTTGAAACTTATAATTTTAATATTTACATTTAAATATAGCGTTATGTGGTTGTGAACAATCTTAACTCTCGGCTGTGGTTGAGGAAGTTCACCAGGTCATGTAGACGATCTTACCATCTATAGTGACCGAGGTTATCAAGTCGGTACAGAAAGGGGAAAGGAAAGAGAGGAATAGGTCCTTGAGAGAACGAGAACATCCAGAGCCTGAAACGGTTCTGTCTGATGATGAAGGGAAGAAGAAGAGCCTGTGCAGCAGGCGGCACGAGGCTGTAATTATAGGGCATTTCAGTGATGCAAGCCCCCTACTTTTGATGGAAACGACACTGCTGATGCTGCACACTAGTGGGTGAGAGAAATGGAACCTGTATTAAACATCAACGAGTGCCGGGAGGATCAGAAGGGAAATTTTGTGCCCATTCTTTTGTGGACTCGGCTCTATGCTGGTGGGACAACACAGTCCAAGCCGAGGGTAGTTGGGCAATCGGGAGGATGAGATGGTCTGAGCTGAAGAAGTTGGTGATTGAGGAGTTATGTCCTCATAGAGAAATGGACAAGGTTGAGAGAGAATTCCTGCAACTAGAGGCGGGAACCATGACACACCAGCGGTACACCACAAAGTTCAACGAGATGGCACGTCTGGTACCGGATCAGGTGACACCTCTGTCTTGAATGATCAAGAGGTTTATTCAGGGCTTGCCGGCAGATATTCACATGCACATGATCATCGCCCGACCGAGCACGTTTAGGTCGGCGGTGGATTTAGCAGGGAGATTGTATGATGAGAGGGCTGTGGTGGTGATGGCTGAAGGTGGTAGGAAGGGTGGAGGTGATCGAAACTGGCAGGGGAAGAGGTTTGGTCGGGGTGATGCCTCGACGGGGAGAGAGCATAGTGGGGAGTGTAGGTTTGGGTCGAACTTGTGCTTTAAATGTGGGATGGCGGGGCACATGGCAAGGGACTGTCGTACGGTCCGGTGCTTTAACTGTGGTGAAGATGGTCACATGAGTAAGGATTGTAAAAAGCCAAGGGCCGAGGGTTCCGGGGCGAAAAAGACGGGAGGTGAAGGACCAAGGGTGAGCGCCAGGGCATTCACTATGACACAGGAGGAAGCTAGGACGGACCCTGATGTCGTGTCTGGTACATTTCTGGTGAACCAAACTTTAGCTTCTGTGTTATTTGATTTGGATGCTAGTAAAATTTTTATTTCTACTGCTTTCTGTGCTAAGCTGCCTGTTAGTAGTAGACGTGTTGATGCGCCCTTTGATGTAGAAACTGCCATAGGTAAGTCTACCAGGATTTCTGAGATGATAGAGAACTGTGATGTGGAACTAGAAGTTCATAAGTTTCTGCTTAGACCGTTCGTGATGACCTTAGGTGGTTTCGATTTGGTTCTTGGGATGGATTGGTTGGCGGACTCTGAGGCGAACATTATGTGTCGCAAGAAGATGATTCGTTTGACAGCGCCTGATGGGAGTTCGTTAACTGTTTATGGGGATCGGGTCATGACGATCCCGAAAGTGATCTCAATGGTAGTGGCGGGAAAGTGTATGAGGCGTGGATGTAGCGCCTATTTGGCCTATGTAAAGGATGTGGATACACTAAAACCACAACTGTCTGATGTACTGGTTGTGTGTGACTTTCCTGACGTGTTTCTAGAAGACTTACCAGGAGTGCCACCCGACCAACAGATCGAATTTCAGATTGATCTGATACCGGGTGCCCAACCTGTTGCCAAGGCACCGTATCGGTTGGCCCCGACGGAGATGAAAGAGTTGATGGAGCAGTTGCAAGAGCTGCTTGATAAGGGGTTCATTAGAGCAAGTATCTCTCCTTGGGGTGCTCCAGTCTTGTTTTTGAAGAAGAAAGACGGTAGTATGAGGATGTGCATTAACTACCGCGAGTTGAACTAGTTGACGGTAAAGAACCGATACCCCTTATAGAGAATAGATGATTTGTTCAATTAGCTTCAAGGTGCCAGTTGGTTTTCAAGGATCGACCTTCGATCTGGCTACCATCAGTTGAAGGTGAAGGAGTAGGACATTCCTAAAATAGCTTTTCGTACGTGTTACGGTCACTACGAGTTTTTGTCATGTCTTTTGGTTTGACCAACGCGCCAGCTGCTTTTATGGATCTGATGAACCGTGTGTGTCGGCCAATGTTGGATAAATCAGTGATTGTGTTCATTGATGATATTCTGATTTATTCGAAGAGCGAGACCGAGCACGCCGGTCACATTCGGGAGGTTTTGGAGACGTTGAGAAAGGAGAAGTTGTATGCCAAATTCTCTAAGTGCGCGTTCTGGTTGCGCGAAGTTCAGTTCTTGGGTCATGTGGTAAA
Source organism: Flaveria bidentis (assembly GCA_018326385.1). Classification (NCBI taxonomy): domain Eukaryota; kingdom Viridiplantae; phylum Streptophyta; class Magnoliopsida; order Asterales; family Asteraceae; genus Flaveria; species Flaveria bidentis. The sequence goes on along the minus strand of BJCM01274541.1, from coordinate 20,105 downwards.
TCCCGATAGGATTATGGTGGACCCGACAAAGGTGGAGACGGTAATGCAATGGAAGTCTCTAAAGAAGCTATTCGAGATTCGTAGTTTCTTGGGTTTGGCGGGCTACTACAGAAGATTCATCCAAGACTTTTCCAAGATTTCTTCTTCACTAACTAAGTTGACCCGAAAAGATGTGAAATTTGTATGGGGTCAAGTTCAAGAGAAGGCGTTCGAAGAATTGAAGACGAGATTGACTCAAGCTCCTGTTTTGTCATTACCCGATGGAAGTGAAGATCTGGTGGTTTATTCTGATGCTTCCTACTCGGGGTTGGGGTGCGTGTTAATGCAGAGAGGGAAGGTTATAGCCTATGCATTCCGACAGTTGAAGGTTCATGAGGTCAATTACCCAACTCATGACTTGGAGCTAGCAGTCGTGGTCTTTGCATTAAAGATTTAGAGGCACTATCTTTATGGGACGAAGTGCACCATTTTCACTAACCACAAGAGCTTGAAGTACTTCTTGGATCAGAAAGATCTAAACATGAGGCAGAGACGATGGTTGGAGCTTATAAAGGACTACGATTGTGAGATCCATTACCATCCGGGCAAGGCCAATGTGGTGGCGGACGCCCTTAACCGAAAAGAGAGACCCGAGCCGATTCGGGTGAAAGCGTATAAGCTAATCATGACCTCTAACGTGATGAAGCAAGTTAAAGAGTTTCAAGATGAGGCATTGAAGGAAGATCATCTTAACTCGGAAAGAATGAGAGGTCTGGTTGCGGATTTGGGGGAAAACACACTTGGTGTTAAAACACGATTTGGACGAGTGTGGATTCCTCGTTTTGGGGATCTAAGGGTGAAGATTATGGATGAAGCTCACAAGACTCGATACTCTATTCACCCCGGTGCCACGAAAATGTACCAAGATATGAAGAAAGATTATTGGTGGCCGGGTATGAAGCGCGACATGGTGGAGTATGTGAGTAAATGCCTTACTTGTAAACAAGTGAAGGCCGAGCATCAAAATCCATATAGAAAGATTCAACCTTTGGATATACCGAAATGGAAGTGGGAGCACATCACCATGGATTTTATTACGAAGCTGCCGTGTACACCGAAAGGGTATGATGCTATATGGGTGATTATTGACCGCTTGACGAAGAGTGCTCACTTCCTACCGATCCGCGAGACATATTCATCTGAGAGGTTGGCTGATCTGTTCATCAAGGAAATTGTAACTCGTCATGGTGTGTCGGTGTCTATTGTATCTGATCGTGACACCTAAATTACCTCCAAATTCTGGAAGAAATTCCACGACGCCATGGGAACGAGGTTACATATTAGCATGACTTATCATCCCCAGACTGATAGTCAGTCAGAAAGGACCATTCAGACATTGGAGGACATGCTTCGGGCATGTTTGATTGATTTTGGGGGAAGTTGGGATGACCACTTACCGTTAGCTGAATTCTCATACAACAACAGTTATCATGCCAGCATTGGTATGCCACCTTATGAGATGCTATACGTAGGAGATGCAGAACACCCATTTGTTGGGGTGATATTGGTCATAAAGAGTTAGGGAGCATCGAGGTTATCGAGGCTACGACTGAAAAGCTTGAGAGGATCAAAGCCTTCATGAAGGCAGCCAAAGATAGACAAAAGTCGTAAGCTAATAAAAGACAGACCGATTGAGTTCCAGGTGGGTGACCGGGTTATGTTGAAGGTCTCACCTTGGAAGGGTATCATCCGCTTCCGAAAGCGGGGCAAGTTGAGCCCGAGATACATAGGCCCTTTCCGAAACATTGCTCGAGTAGGAGAGGTGGCCTATAGATTGGAGTTACCAGATGAGTTAAGTGGGATTCACCCGACATTCCACATATCTCATCTAAGAAAGTGCTTGGCGGATGAAGATATGATTGTTCAATTGGAAGATATCGAAGTAGACGAACGACTCAATTACGTGGAGCAACCAGTGGCAATCATCGATCGAAAAGAAAAGAGGCTAAGAAATAAAGTGGTTCCTCTTGTACGTGTACAGTGCAAGCACAGGAAGGGATCTGAGTCAACGTGGGAGACTGAAGAAGAAATGAGGCAGCATTACGCATGTTTGTTTGAGGAATAACAGGTTTCGGGGATGAAACCTATTTAAGGGGGAGTGGACTTGTAACACCCGGATATTTTGAAGCCGATGAAAGAAGAAAAAGAAATAAAGTCCAAAGTCGGGGGACCAAACTTGCCAAAACGCGAGAAAATTCGGAAGAGAAGGAGCATAAGAGGGGAGGGCAGCCCACACCCTCCCCACATCTCCAAAATTCTGCCACAAAGAGGAAGAGAAGAGAGAAAAAGGGAGAAAAGAGAGGAAAAGGTTGGTTCAGGTGGATTCAAGTGTGCAAAATCATCGTGTAGCGGGTCCAATCGAAGCTCTTCTCGTTGTGGTCGTTTGTGTGAGTTCTAGGACCCCTCTTTTACACGGTTTTGAATGATTTTTGGGCTAGAACGCATCTGAAAATCAGGTATTGAAGTGTGTGTGTGTTTGACCTGTTTGTGTATGTGTGTGTATGTGTATGATTCGTTTGGGTCTTGTGTTTGAGCTTGTGTGTGCTTGAATCGTGTTGTGGTATGCATTCCTAAGGTTTAGGATGGTTGATTTGGGCTTAGAATGGGTTTGGATGAGCTTGGAGGTGGAAAATGGCAGATTAGGTTCGGGATGAACTGCATTCTGCATCAGCTAGGGCTAGGCGGCCGAATGAAGGCCATACGACCGAATGAGGTGCGATTAAGGTTCATTTGCACAGCTGAGAGTTCATTCGCACGATTGGGGGCCAGTCGCATGGGGAGTCATGCGACTGAGGGTCCAATCGCATAAGTGCTCATCCGCATTAGCTTCATCCGCATAAGGTCCATTCGCATTAGTTCCATTCGCATAGGACTCATCCGCATTGAGTCCATCCGCATGAGGTCATTCGCATGGGTGTTCATCCGCATTGGTGTTCATCCACATGAGGTCTATTCGCACGATTGGGTGTTCATTCGCATAGGTGTTCATCCGCATTGGTCCATTCGCATGATGTTCAGTCACATGGAGGCCATGCGACTGAAGGGTGCCCATACGCCCAAATAGGGTTGTTGTACCCGAGGAAAAACATACTCTAATGACTGACTTTTGGGGGAAAGTGCAGATGTAAGTTTTGACATGGAAGTTCCTGTAAGTTCATGTAAGATGACTATTGAGGTCTTAGAGGTTATGTCCGGCATGATGATGATGTTGCATGTTTATGCATGATGTATGCTATGTATGTATGATGTTGCCCTGTATGATGATGACTGTGTATGTTGATGTTCTTTATTATGACGTATGTTTATCTTTCTGTGACTTTACGATAAATGTTAATGAATGAAATGATGTATTATGTAACGTAAAGTGAAAGATAATGAGAAGAGGAATGTGATGAGTGCATGCATTAATGAATGATGAAAATAATGAAAGTTTTGCAAGCATTGTATGTCGGGACACGCCATTAAAAGGTGTTAGCCCAACGGTGTGCGGGTTCGCTACCTCGGGAGGATGCACATCGGGGTCTTTCTTTGTGATTGACCATTTGTATGGAATCATTGTTGCTTTCCTTAGGTACTGTGGCCAGAGGTGCTGGGCACCGTGAATGAAGGTCTATGATAGGCTTAGGTTTAGTACCATGAGCATGAAGGGCATAGCACATGACAATGGTATACCTGAACTTTACATTATGTACTGTGAACAGAGGTGTTGTGTATCGTGAATGAAGGTCTATGATAGGCTTAGGCTAAGTATCATGAGCATGAAGGGTATAGTTCATGGTGTTGACGAAAGGAAAAGATGTAATGATGAACGAGCGAATGAAAGTAAGAATGAATGAAAGAACAGAAGTTAATGAACGATGAAGATAATAATTATTATCTATGTGTACGTATGATGTATAATCGGATGAAAGAAATGAACGGTTTTAACGAAAGAAAAGTATATTTTATTATAAAACTAGAACTCACTCAGCAACACTGACTTTTATGTGTTTCTAGTTAGCAGGTAATGGTTGTTGAGGATGGCACGAGGCGGCTACTCAGCTCTTTTGGGTGGCATCCATATTTATAATACTTTTGTGATGTAATGCAACTTGGGTTTTGTAATTGAATTACGATGTATTATTTTGTAAAAACTATTTTATTGAAATGGATTGTTTTGTTTAAATGTTTCCGCTGCAACATTTTAGGTAATATGATGAAAATATATGTTTTATGTGCAATGATTTACTAGCTGTAAGCGTCCTGGGAACGGGGCCTTACATGAACCTCCATACATTTGCTTGTAAGACTTTCTTACGTTCGTTCGTTCATTAATGCATGCATTCTTCATTTCGTTCCTCTTTTCGTTATCTTCCACTTTTCGTTACATAATACTTTTCATTTCATTCATTAAAATTTAATGTAAATCCATGGGAAAATAAACAGACATAACAGGAACATAAACATACACATACCATAGCATCATACAGGGCATCATACATACATAACATACATGACCTCAAACAGTCAACTTACATTGCCTCGAGAACCTCCCAAGTCAAAGCTAAACAACACTTTCTCCAAAAAGTCTAAGTGTTCATCCACATTGGTGTTTGTTCATCCGTATTTCCCATACTCCATCCGCATTTGTTATCCACATTTGGTATTACTCATCCACATTTGGTATAGTTCATCCACATTTGTCATCCGCATTTCCCATACTTTTGCTCATTCGCATATCCATCCGCATTTCATATACTTAGTCACTGTTCATCCACATTTTCATCCATTGCTCATCCTCATTGACTTACTTAGTGGTTAATGCTCATCCGCATTAACAGTCATCCGTATTAACTTTCCATATTCATCTGCATTGACTTACTTAGTGGTTAATGCTCATCCGCATTAACTGTCATCCGCATTGACTTTCCATACTTAGCCAGATTTTAAAACATAACCTATGAGCTTAAAACATCAGATTTTAGTCCCCAATTACCATCCATCATGTTCTAAGCTTAAATCTTACCTTCTAAGCCTTAGAAACACAACCGTAGCATCAACAAGTATGAACAGACACCAACATCATATCGCAATCACAACATACATACATTCATACATACGGGTTTAAACCCCATTTTTATAAAAACATACGTTCATGCATTTCAAGCCCCAAAATCAGTTTAAACGTGTAAAATGAGGGGTTCTAGAACTCACCTTTGCAGCTCTTGAGTATGGCTTCTTCCAAACTCGTTTGCAAATTGTATTCAACCGCCTAGAAACCCACTAAATCATACCCGAACACATATAAACACACATAAGCATAAACCTGAGGATATAACCAGTCAAGAACATCATAAAACCACGAATTCTTACTTTGAATTCGAATTCTTTTTTGTTCTTCCTTCAAAACTGAGAGTTCTCTGCTCTCTTCCATTCTCTCTCTAAAATACCCGAGAATTGGTGATGTGTGTGGCATATGGGCGGCCATACCACCTTTTACACCCGCTTTTCAAACATTTTTTCCTTTTGGACACTTGTTACCCCTAGACTTGGGTTTTATTTCTTTTCCTTCTTTTTCTTCACTTTATTCTTCCTTTTTGTCTTTAAAAAAATAACCAGGTGTTACAAGTCCACCCCCTTATATCGGTTTCGTCCCCGTAACCTGTTATTCCTCAAAGAGTTGTGGGTAATGCTGTCTAATTTCTTCTTTAGTCTCCCACGTAGACGCGTATCCCTTCCTGTGCTTCCACTGTACACGCACAAGAGGAGCCACTTTATTTCTCAGCCTCTCCTTTTTTGGATCAATGATTGCCACTGGTTGCTCCACATAATTGAGCCGTTCATCCACTTCAATATCCTCCAGTGGAACAATCATATCTTCATCTGCCAAGAACTTCCTTAGATGAGATACATGGAATGTCGGATGAATTCCACTTAACTCCTCTGGTAACTCCAATCAATAGGCCACCTCTCCTACTTGAGCAATGATTCAGAAAGGGCCTATGTACCTCGGGCTCAACTTGCCCCGCTTTCTGAATCGGATAATACCCTTCCAGTGTGAGACCTTCAACATAACCCGGTCACCCACCCTGAACTCAATCGGTCTGCGTCGTTTATCATCATACGACTTCTGTCTATCTTTGGCTTGCTTCATGAAGGCTTTGATCTTTTCAAGCTTCTTAATCGTAGCCTCGATTACCTCGACGCTCCCTAACTCCTTCTAACCAATGTCACCCCAACAAACGGGTGTTCTGCATCTCCTACCGTATAACATCTCATAAGGTGGCATACCAATGTTGGCATGATAACTATTGTTTTATGAGAATTCAGCTAACGGTAAGTGGTCATCCCAACTTCCCCCAAAATCAATCACACATGCCCGAAGCATGTCCTCCAATGTCGAATGGTCCTCTCGGACTGACCATCAGTCTGGGGATGATAAGCCGTGCTAATATGTAACCTCGTCCCCGTAGCGTTGTTGAATGTAAACCGGGTATCACGATCAGACACAATAGACATCGGTACACCGTGATGAGTTACAATCTCCTTGATGAAAAGATCCACCAACCTCTCAGATAAATATGTCTCGCGGATCGGTAGGAAGTGAGCACTCTTCGTCAAACGGTCAACTATCACCCATATGGCATCATACCCTTTCAGGGTACGCGACAGCTTCATGATGAAATCCATGGTGATGTGCTCCCACTTCCATTCTGGTATATCCAACGGTTGGATCTTCCCATACGGCTTCTGATGCTCGGCCTTCACCTGTAGACAAGTAAGGCATTTACTCACATACTCCACCACGTCGCGCTTCATACCCGACCACCAATAATCTTTCCTCATGTCTTGGTAACTCTTTGTAGCACCGGGATGAATAGAGTATCGAGTCTTGTGAGCTTCATCCATGATCTTCATATGTAGATCCCCAAAACGAGGAATCCACATCCTTCTGAATCGAGTTCTAACACCAAGCATGTTTTCACCCAAATCTGTGACCAGACCTCTTATTCTCTCAGGGTTAAGATGTGCTTCTTTCAATGCCTCATCTTGGAACTCCTTGACTTGATTCATGACATCCGAGGTCATGATCAGCTGATATGCTTTCACCAGAATCGGCTCGGGTCTCTCTTTTAGGCTAAGGGCGTCCACCACCACATTGGCTTTGCTCGGATGGTAGTGCATCTGACAATCGTAATCCTTTATAAGCTCCAACCATTATCTCTGCCTCATGTTTAGATCTTTCTGCTCAAAGAAGTACTTCATGCTCTTGTGGTCAGTGAAAATGGTGCACTTTGTCCCGTAAAGATAGTGCCTCCAAATCTTTAGTGAAAAGACCATGGCTGGGAGCTCCAAGTCATGAGTAGGATAATTGACCTCATGAACCTTCAACTGTCGGGATGCATAGGCTATAACCTTCCCTCTCTGCATTAACACACACCCCAACCCCGAGTAGGAAGCATCAGAATAAACCACCAAATCTTCACTTCTATCGGGTAATGACAGAACAGGAGCTTGGGTCAATCTCGCCTTCAATTCTTCGAACGCCTTCTCTTGAGCTTGACCCCATACAAATTTCACATCCTTCCAGGTCAACTTAGTTACTGGAGAAGAGATCTTAGAGAAGTCTTGGATAAATCTCTTGTAGTAGCCCGCCAAACCCAAGAAGCTACGGATCTCGGATGGCGTCTTTGGAGACTTCCATTGCATCACCGCCTCCACTTTTTCCGGGTCCACCATAATCTCATCAGGATTCACCACATGACCCAAGAATTGAACTTCGTGCAACCAAAATGCACACTTGAAGAACTTGGCGTACAACTTCTCCTTTCTCAACGTCTCCAAAACCTCCCGAATGTGGCCGGAGTGCTCGATCTCGCTCCTCGAATAAATCAGGATATCCTCAATAAACACAATCACTGATTTATCCAACATCGGCCGACACACTCGGTTCATTAAGTCCATAAAAGTAGCTGGCGCATTGGTCAAACCAAAAGACATGACAAGAAACTCGTAGTGACCATAACGCGTGCGAAAAGCTGTTTTTGGGACATCCTGCTCTTTCACATTTAGCTGATGGTAGCCCAATCGAAGATCTATTCTGGAGAATCAATTGGCACCTTGGAGCTGATCAAACGAATAATCTATTCTCGATAAGGGGTATTGGTTCTTTATCGTTAACTTGTTCAGCTCACGGTAGTCTATACACATCCTCATACTATCGTCTTTCTTCTTCACAAATAGGACCGGAACACCCCAAGGAGAGATACTCGGTCGAATGAACCCCTTATCAAGAAGCTTGCTCCATCAACTCCTTCATCTCAGTCAGAGCCAACCGATACGGTGCCTTGGCAACAAGTTGGGCACAAGGTATCAGATCAATCTGAAACTCAATCTCTCTGTCGGGTGGCACTCCTGGTAAATCTTCTGGGAACACGTCTGGAAAGTCACACACAACCAGAACATCGGATAGTTGTGGTGTTTGTGTATCCACATCCTTTACATAAGTCAAGTAGGCGCTACATCCACGCCTCATACACTTTCCTACCACCGCCATTGAGATTACTTTCGGGATCGTCGTGACCCGATTCCCATAAACAGTCACCGAACTCCCGTCAGGCGCTGTCAAACGAATCATCTTCTTGCGACACACAATGTTCGCCTTGAAGTCCGCTAACCAATCCATACCAAGAACTAAATTGAAACCACCTAAGGTCATCACGAACGGTCTAACAGGAAACTTATAACCTTCTAGTTCCACATCACAGTCTTCTATCATCTCAGAAATCCTGGTAGACTTACCTATGGTAGTTTCTACATCAAAGGGCGTATCAACGCGTCTACTACTAACAGCCAGCTTATCATAGAAAGCGGCAGAGAAGAAAACTTTTACTATCACCCGAATAAAATAACACAGAAGCTAAAGTTTGGTTTACTAGAAACGTACCTGACACGACATCAGGGTCCGTTCTAGCTTCCTCATGTGTCATAGTGAATGCCTTGGCACTCGCCCTTGGTCCTTCACCTCCAGATTTCTTCATCCCAGAACCCTCAGCCCTCGGCTTCTTACAATCCCTACTCATATGACCATTTTCCCCACAGTTGAAACACCTCATACCCCCACAGTCTCTAGCCATATGTCCAGGCTTCCCGCACTTGAAACAGACATTCAACCCCCTCCTACACTCGCCACTGTGCTCCTTCCCATATTTGCCACACTTCTTCGATCCCGTACCTAGTGTGAACACACGGCGGTCATCCACCCGTGCCTTCTTGTTACCCGTTGAGGCATCACCCTGACCAAACCTCTTCCCATTCCAGTTCCGATCACCACCACCCTTCTTGTTCACCTCAGCCACCACCTCTCGCTCATCATACAATCTTCTCGCCAAATCAACTGCCGACCTAAACGTGCTCGGTTGGGCAGCAATCATGTGCCTGCGAATATCCACTGGCAAACCCTAAATGTACCTCTTAATCTTCTGCGATAGAGGCGTCACCTGATCCGGCACCAGACGTGCCATCTCGTTGAACTTCGTAGTGTACTATTGATGTGTCATGGTTCCCGCCTCCAGCTGCAGGAACTCCCTCTCAACCTTGTCCATCTCTCGGTGAGGACAGAACTCCTCAGTCACCAACTTCTTCAGCTCGGACCATCTCATCCTCCCAATAGCCCTGCTACCCTCAGCTTGGACAATGTTGTCCCACTAACATAAAGTAGAGTCCATGAAAGAATGGGCAGCAAACTTCACCTTTTGATTCTCTCGTGACCCGTGGTTCAGCACCACGTCCACCACCACCTCGCGAAGCTTTAGATGATCTACCACTGGCCATCCTCTAATTCACACTAAAAGATTTAAACACCAGTTGTGATTAGCCACTTACTTTACTCTTCATACCCCGAGCATTACCTGTCCTAACTACATCAGTATCCAAATCTACAAGCAGCACATAAACCACATAACATGCGCACATAATACCAATTATCATTAAAGAAAATACCTGATGGCACGCAACTACTCAGACTGGCATCCCTACCCTTATCGCACCATTCTCAGTTTAAGTTAAGGTTTATTTTGAAAACTTACTCATTTCACTTAAACTTTGGCTTTGATACCAACTTATAAGGCCCCAATCCCGGGACACTCACAGCTAGACAATCATCGCACATAAAACATTTATTTACATTTAACTTTCATAAAACAACGCAACAAAACATTAAAAATAACTTTTTTAATATGAATGCTTTTACAAAATAATACAATATTGGTTACACAATTTCATTTGTTCGCATTACAATGCAAAAACATTAACAAAAGAATGTCATCCAAATGCCAAGTAGCTACCCCGCGCCATCCTCAGCAATGCTCACCTGCCAACAGGAAATTGCATAAAAAGTCAGTGTTGCTGAGTGAGTTCTAGATTTAAAATAAAACATACTTTATCTTTCTTTCAAAATCGTTTTTCAAAACGTATCAGGTTTAAAAATGTGATCACACATCGTATGTACACATAAATAATATTTATTATCTTTATCATCGTTCATTTCGTACTTTTATTATCTTCTCATTTTCATCTAGGTCCTGTCATGTGCTTAACCCCCCTCTAGAGCACCAAGCAATTTATCTAGGGTTAAGCGACAAAGACCCCATACGTTTGGTCAATCACAAAGATAGAACCCTTGTGTGCATCCTCATGGGGTATATAACCCGCACACAGTTGAGCTAACAACCCCCCATTGGGTGTGAACCTCCATACATTTGCTTAATCACACGGATTAAGCCCCAGTGTGCATCCTCATGGGGTAGCTAGCCCGCACACGGTTGAGCTAACACTCAGCATTGAGTGTGAACCTCCATACATTTGCTTGCAAGACTATCTTACGTTCGTTCGTTCATTAATGCATGCATTCTTCATTTCGTTCCTCTTTTCGTTATCTTCCACTTTACGTTACATAATACTTTTCATTTCATTCATTAACATTTAACGTAAAGCCATGGGAAAATAAACAGACATAACAGAAACATAAACATACACATACCACAGCATCATACACGACATCATACATACATAACCTACATGACCTCAAACAGTCAACTTACATCGCCTAGAGAACCTCCCAAGTCAAAGCCTAAACTATACTTTCTCTAAAAAGTCTAAGTGTTCATCCTCATTGTGTGTTTGTTCATCCGTATTTCCCATACTCCATCCGCATTTGTTATCCGCATTTGGTATTACTTATTCGTATTTGGTATAGTTCATCCACATTTGTCATTCGCATTTCCCATACTTTTGCTCATCTGCATTTCTATCCACATTTCATATACTTAGTCATTGTTCATCCGCATTTCATCCATTGCTCATCCGCATTGACTTACTTAGTGGTTAATGCTCATCCGCATTAACTGCCTTCCGCATTGACTTTCCATACTCATCCGCATTGACTTACTTAGTGGTTAATGCTCATCCGTATTAACTGTCATCCGCATTGACTTTCCATACTTAGCCAACATCACATCGCAATCACAACATACATACATTCATACATACGGGTTTAAAACCCATTTTTATAAAAACATGCGTTCATGCATTTCAAGCCCCAAAATTAGTTTAAACGTGTAAAATGAGGGGTTCTAGAACTCACCTTTGCAGCTCTTGAGTATGGCTTCTTCCAAACTCGTTTGTAAATTGAATTCAACCACCTAGAAACCCACTAAAACATACCCGAACACATACAAACACACATAAGCATAAACATGAGGATATAACCAATCAAGAACATTATAAAATCACGAATTCTTACCTTGAATTCGAATTCTTTCTTGTTCTTCCTTTAAAACCGAGAGTTCTCTGCTCTCTTCCTTTCTCTCTCTAAAATATCTGAGAATTCGTGACGTGTGTGACATATGGGCGGCCATACCACCTTTTACACCCACTTTTCAAACATTTTGTCCTTTTGGACACTTTTTACCCCTAGACTTGGTTTTATTTCTTTTTCTTCTTTTTCTTCACTTTATTCTTCTTTCTTGTCTTTAAAAAAATAACCGGGTGTTACATATTTGATAGGTTGTCTTTCCATTCATCTTTAGCTTTGCTTTTCTTGTTCACTTGCGTATCAGGCGAGTTCAATGACCCACTTTTCTATATACTCTTTTTTGGGGTGAATGCATACTTTTACAATCGCTTTAACTATTATAGTTATATGTTATGTATAGCAAAACATAGTGTGATATACCATTGAAATCACTTACACCTTCGGATCGTTAATTAAGGAATCTAGCAGGAAATCTTGGGTAGTACTACTGGGTCTAACAAACCCTAAGGCATATAACAAAAATAATCAGATTCGATCGTGGAATCACTACTATTATTACTTATAAAATAAGATTAACTATCTTTTTCAATGCACTTATGTATGTTTTACAACTACTATTGTTTGTGATTACTTACAAACTCTTGAACTCACCAACCATCGTGTATATTTTTAACAGGTCGTTAATATCATGTTACCTTAACAGTACAATATGTGTCAAGCATATTTTTTGCAAACATACATTTGTTTATGTTTTGTTTTATATTTATTTTAGACAATGGTTTAGGCACGTGTTTTTCGTACATTTTAGTACATTGGGTTTGAAATATTTTACTAAACACTTCTAAAAGGTTTTAAACTTTTAAACTCTGAGGTTATTTTAGATGTTACATATAAAGTCGTTAAGAGTAACTAATGAATTGAATCTTGATTTGTTCACATGCCTCGCAGTAAAACCACGCATGTGGATTTTGAGGGTGTGATAATTTAGATTTGAGTGAACATTCTTAGATACATGTAAACTTTCAAGTGCGGATGAGGTAATTTTTTTTAAGAAGTTGTTAAAGTGTTGACATGCACGAGTGTGTATATTAGATGTTGGTGACCATTGTTTTCTATTTTGATTCTTTATATTCAATATGCATCTAGATATGACTAGGCATTCTCATATGCACGTGATTAGAGGCATATACGTGTGAGGAATATCAAGTTGGGTGAACCAAAATTCATGGTAATTAGATAAGTACAATCAAGTTCTGGTGTATATGATTAGATTCAGGCAATGATGCTAATGTGGGTGACCATACCTTTAAGTTTAATTCCTTCTAAGATCATTTCATTCCATTTCTTATCACTTCTTCTTACTTCAAATGGATATAGTCTCTATTTAACTAGGTTTCATACAATATCATTCATGCACATTAAACATATCATAAAACCCATAAAATCATCCTTATACAATACAAATAATGCTTTTGATAGAAAATATTAACGTAGGTATATGCATATCTGCTCCAAGAAAAGTTAAAATGGTAAAACATGTGGATTAAAATTTACCTTGTGAAAAAACTTGAAAACTGTAGAACTAACTTCTTTTTCTCAAAATCTAAACATGTGTATGTTTAATATAAACTTAATCTATTTTCTCCAGTCATAAAAACATCTAATCTTGGAACTAGCTCAGATCTGTCCAAAACACGAGAAATTCCTTACCATGTAAGCTTTCCTTTGCTTTCTCTCTCTGATCGGGTGGTGAAAGTTTAATTTTAAATGTTTTATTTCTGTGTCTTAGGTGTCAGGAGAAATAAAATTACATTTAGGATATTCTGTGTTTTTAGGTTAAACATGAAGTATACGACAAAGTTGGAAGAAACAAGAGGAAAATTGGAGCTCGGGAGGTGAAGAAAGGTAAAAGAGAAGTTACAAGATTAAGGTAACTTAAAATGAAATAGTTACGGGATCCACGACCTATCAACGAAAATATCTCCAAAAGTTACAAATGAAAATCAATATTGTTGAAGGGGTTGGTGCCACTGACACCATCCTAGGCGCCACCGACGACATTATCATTAGTAACCAATGTTGGTTAACACATTTCAGCCCAACTAATGTTGGAGGCGCCACCGATGCCACTATTGGTGCCACTGACGCCGTGCGCTACAATTTGGTGGATTTTGACCTAATTTGTGAGGTTTGAAAGATGGATTAACCCTATAATGAAATACACCTCTTTAGACTGCAATCAAGGACAAAAAAGCAACCATCTGTCACCGTTCCAAAGCGCTCCAACATCAAGTTCATCCTGATTCAAATGATTAGTTGCAATTGTGTTGAATAACCAATAATGATGCAAGGCTAAATCAATTATGATTCACTTCGTGGGACAGGTTTGTGCAAGTTTTTGTTTATCTTAGTTTGTAACTGACTTTTGAGATTATATCTTAAACCTTTTAAATTCTATTATATTGAAGTTATGATTTGATTCTTTAAACAACCTGATTATGTTTAAACCTAACTTTAGTTTCTACAACTTTGGTTTCTTTCAATCATTGTATGACTTATTAATAGAATTATAGATACATAATTTAAATTTGTGATTGTGTGAATGTTAATCCTTTAAGCTTTAATCCATAATTGTCATTTAGATCTTATTATATGTAGATCACCATTAATGACTGTTAAAAATGTATAAAGACTGTATTGTACTTGTTCAAATTGAAAGGTTAGTTCTGTCAATGTAGAGGGACCAATTGTGTTAATTCTTGTAAACAGTTATGTTAATCCATTAGGTTTAGTTAATCTTCGGTATTAATACCAAAACAACAGAGATGAATGATAGCTTGGTTTTGGGTATCTTCTCTCTTTCGAATATCTCTAAATTCTGATAACATTGGTATCAGAGCATTCGTTCCTCGGGTGACTTGTGAACATCGGTGATACCTAGTTTGAAGGTGGAATCATGGCGACCAATACGTGCAATCTTGAAATGGAGAAATTGGTCAAGGATCACAAGAATTTGAACTAATTGAATGGTTTAGTTGGTGGTCTTCATATGATGGTAGAAGATCTTTGTACTTCTAATGCATCAATTCAGACTACCTTGGTGGAATTAGTTCGTGGGTTGAGTGGACGTTCAAGAACTGATAGCAATGTCGATAGCGGTCAATTGGATAATTTAAAGATTTAGTGGCAGGTTACATAGCCAACTCTGCAAATTTGAGTTTCCAAAATTCAATGGTGACAATGTCGAAGGATTAATATATATCATGTGGAGCATTTCTTTTTGGTGGATGAATCACCCGAAGCGTCGAAGTTGAGAATTGCAGTCATTCATTTGGAATATAGAGTTTTACGGTGGCATTATGTCCATTTCCAAGCTAGAAGGGCTACAATCAACGATTTTACATGGATTCTTACAAGAAAGAGATATTCTATTGTTTTCCTAAAATACATATGGAGAATGCCTTGGAAGAACTAATTTCTATGAAACAATTAGGTACTCTCAAGGAGTGTTGTATTACCTTCGATTACCTACTCAATAAGGTAGTTATGACTAAAGCTCATGTTGTTTGCATTTTTATTCATGATTTAAAAGAGGATATTGGAGAACCATTGAGATTCTTTAAACCAAAAACTTTAAGGGAGGCATAATCTTTGGCAAAAATTCAAGAAGCAAACATTCTTTGAGGTCAAAAGCCTAAGTTGGTTACCCTTATTAGTAATGTTAGTACTCCTGTTAATGCTACTAAACTGCCTTTATTACCTACTTCTACTAACACTGTTGCTAAGAAACCATTTAATAATTTAGTATATTCTAAAGAAATAGATGCTAAAAGGGCATGAAGGGAGTGTTTTTGGTGTCTTGAAATATTTACGCATGCCCATGTTTGTAAAAATCATAGGTTATTTACCATTGAAGTGTGTGATGAAGAGGAAGGGAAGACTAAGCAGGGAAGTAGTGTGTTGAACACCACTGAGGTAGTTGATCCTTTGATTTCTTTGCATGCAATTATGGGTGTGCCTTCTTTTTGTGGTTGGTTTTGTTGGCACTAGTGTAACATGTTGTATTTTTTGTTAATTAAAAGTTAATGTCTTTTATTCTTGTAAAGACCATTGTTGTGATTTATGAAACTTATGGGTTAATCATGCTTATTTTGCCTTTAATTCTTTAATTTGAAAGTTAATAACTTAATTATCAAACTGAACATAATAATAAATATAATAATATTACTACTAATAATAATAATACTAATAATAATAATAATAGTAATAGTAATAATAATAATAACATTAATAATAATAATAATAATAATTTTTAAAAATTAATAAACTTAAAAATGTTTAAAACTTAAAGTAATTAAGTTAGGGGGTTGTTTTGTCAATTTAGAAACTTTAATAGTAAAGTTTGGGCATAAAATGTTAACAAATGAAACAATAGGGACAATTTGTGTAAATTCATAAAACCTAAATCAAGTTTTCACTACATTTGCGTTTTTTTCGGCCACAACTTCGGCGGAGCTCCGGCGAACCGTCCCATAACCTTCTGGAACATGCCTCGAACTTAAATACACCCATTAATCACAGTTAATCACCGGTCCCTAGGCTATTTCGAAAACATAACCGAAACACCTTCGATTCCATAGCCGTTCGAGCATTAAATCTTAATAATAATCTAAATAAATGTACCTAAACAATCATCTAACTAATCCTAAGGGTTCATAACTGTCAATTGCACCTAAAAACACACAAACAAAGAAATTTAATCAACAACTTCGTCGTGACTTGCAACTTACTCGAGAACCATCATCTAGACATCAAGACTTGAAATTGATAGAGGGATTTCAATCAACGAGTCAAATAGGAGCTTCCTGTGTAACGAATTTGGATATCATCAACGATTGCATCGCGAGCAATACATCACTTGGTTCGTGACTGTTCTTTGATCTGTGCCATCGAAATTCAATCATTATCGGGTAATTAAACACACATAAATACTCGGTACACCTTGGAGATCAAAAGCCCTATGGTGATTACTAGAAACATGATCGAATTCAAGTTCAATTTTGGATCAAAACGTATCTAGGGTTTATGTGATTTAAGGGTTTTCTTTTTATTTATGTTTTAAGGTTTTAAAACCCAGTTAAACCATGGTCACGGCCCTAGTTCACTGGTTAGTCACTTGCGTCACCACTTTGAGGTCCCAGGTTCGAACCCGGGCACCCTCAAACATTTTTAAGGCTTTTTAGCCCTTAAATTAATTATATAAAATTTTTAATAAATATATAAGTGGTTTTTGTAAATTTCAAAATTTTTTAAAGACATCAAATTATTTTCTATAATTTTTCTAAATTTAAATAGTTAAATATCATTTTAATAAAATATTTTAACAAAGGTTATTCTTGGTTAATTTTATTAAAATGGATTTTAAATTTTAATTAATAAATTTTTATTATTGGTCCAAACGTTGACTTTAAATTATCATCGTTTAAATCACGTTTATTTCAAATGTTTGTTCAAATTTTATGTTTAAACTTTAATAAATATTATAAATAAGTTAATTTTCATTCTCTCTATATTAAAAAAAACATAAATAGTATATATCTTTATTATAATATTTAACGTACATACGAAAATCCTCAAAATTTCACTTAAAACCCTAGACCTCCTTAAATTGTTAAACTTATTAGTAGACTTAAATATTGTAAATATATATATATATATGTTTAGGTGTCTTGTGAAGGATTACGTTAGAACGTCGATTATTATCCTTATTAATCATCTTATATATACTTAAACGTCATGTGAGTTTTAATGCCCCTTTTTATTACTATTTCATGTTAGGATCGTGTATTGAACGAAATACTAACTGACAAACATGTATCCGAATCAAATAGTGCGGAATCCTATTTGATTGGCGATCCAATGAGTGAGAACGCACGTAGAAACAATTATAGATTGAATCTAAACGTTAAGAATGATTTGGAATCGATCTAGTGCGATCAATGAACTTGGAATAGGTTCTTAGAAGTCTTTGTACGGCTAGGGTACGTATGTATTCGAAGTGATCTCAATTCTTATGTTTTTCCACGAATTAAGTGGTATTTATAGGTTAGGGTTTCTCATTCGTGCGACTGAACCATTAGCATGGTTCAGTCGTGCGATTGAGCCATGCGGTTGATCCATTCGTAAGACTGAATGTTCAGTCGTGCACTTGAATCAATCTCATGTTACACTTGTGCGACTGATCCAGTCTCCTAGTTCAGTCATGCGACTGAGTCATTCACATGATGTTGTTCATGCGTATGGTCCATTAGCATGGGCCATTCGCATGAGAACTTTATATTACTAAGTTTGAATATATTTATTAATCATTACATTATTAATATTAATTCAAACAACCACAAACCTATATAGTCAGTTCAATAAGCGTTAAACTACTAATTAATGAAATAATAAACATTATAAGCACAAACACACATTGTATTTCATTAAGTACCCAATCTATTACATATGTGTAAGACAATAAAGACATATTACATTAAGCTCAGAAACTAGGTACACATGCATCTACAAACTCCCACTTGGACCTAGATTCATCTATTGTCTTACATTCTTCATAAGCTCCTCATATTTTTTGTACTTCTCCTCTCTTGTAACTCCTGCACGTATTTCAAATGCAAAGCAGAGTCTGATCACGTTTTGGATTTGGAGGGGTTGTATAATATCTTGCACGTCATAGAACAATGGCCACTTGTATAAGGTGTAAACATCATCAGCAAACAAGTTAGTGAGCCACATGGGGTCAATTACCCTGATAGTTTCCATATTTCCATTTCTGTTCAGGAATATGACTGCCTCACCTGTTCTCCAATCGTAGTACCACCACTTGAAGTGTGGAGTGAAGTCCTGTGGCATTTCCCGTAGAGGAATTCTTGACATCGTTCGCGGAGGACTCCACTTCAGCATTACTTTTGGCTTTCAAGTAATGGCATAAACTTTAGATCTTCTGATATACCTCGTTGGTTGTTGAGGTTTGAAGTTGACCCACCTGGTGTGGTACTCTCTCTTTAAAACAACTTCAAACCAGCCTGACATCTTACGAGGGTCAGCGTATAGCAACTTCAACTTTGCTAACTGGTTAAGCTCAAAACCCGGAAGAGTCTTCAGATCGTGTGGGAATATGAAGTACTCGATCCCTTTCTCACTTTTAACAGCATAAACTTTAAGATCTTCAAAATAGGCCCACGCTATGATTTTGCCTGACACCTTGTGATGCTTCTTCACTTTATAGAGTTTGGTGTAGACAGTAGACTTTGGAGCACTGCGTTGGGCTCTAAGTTCTGCAAAACATGTTGCCCATTCAACCTTTCTGATGTTGACATCGGCGTTTGAGGCTTGGTTATTTTCTTTGTCCTTCTCTGACTCCTGCTCCATTTTATCCAGAGTTTCGAAGGTATCACTGACAAGGGTGTCTCCCAGATTGGGAACAACCTTCCCTTCGTTGTCAGTATACTAAGGATAATGTTAGGCCGTGACATCCTCAATTTCTATCTCGTCTATATCATTCAACTCATTGTCACTTTCCACGTTTACTGTCGGAGCATCATTCACGATCTCGTCAGGATTGAGTCGGAACATTCCGGCCAATTGCTCATCAGTGAGATCATGAATTATTTCTCCTTCTTCAGGAGTGTAACTCATAGATCTCCTGACTCTCCCTTGCAGATCAAGAATCATTATGAGTTGAGTCTTGATCTGTTGAAGGGGAGCAACGTCGTATTCATCTCTTTGAAATTTTGGATTTGCTTGATTTAAAACATGTAACACATCAACCATTAGTCCATAATCAAAACAGAAACACATTTATAAAATATATACATTAGTTTGATACAATATACAAATACACATGATTTTAAATGACATAAACAACTATGCATTACTCTTGTCTTGTATCATGTGTTCCTCTGCTGACATTGCTGATATAGATGCACCTTTGTCTTGAGCTTTCTTGGTCCTCCTTTCACTTGCTGATGTGGCACCCGTAGCAGATGTATCTCCTTCTCCTTCATCATCATCATCACCTACATCAACATCATCACCTCCCTCTGTATCGTCACCTTGATCATCACCATCATCATCATCATCATCATCACTGTCATTATCATCACCATCAACTCCATCTCCTTCTCTGATCTTTAGTGGCTCGTCTTTGGATCCTTTGAGCCTCAACATGAGCTTCTTGTTCTAAGCCTCTAAGTCATGTATCCTCTGTACA